>JXOV01015280.1:0-22128 GCA_001014945.1 Clogmia albipunctata
GGGATCACCTCATCAGAATAATAATAATAAACAACAAAAATGCATAAAATAAATATTAATTGTGCGTTACAAACTGTATCACTTATCTTTATACATTTTGGAACTTAAAAATGCTTTTCCATTACTAATAAACGTATTCTGTCACAGTCGTTTTTGTTGGGAAAAGCTTGCTGCACTAACCAACGCGTATCGGTTCAAAAATCACTTGAGCATTTTATGAAACGCACATATCAAACAACGTCTATTTGAACAGAACTATAATAGATAGTATAATAGATAGTATATTTTCTATATGCACGAAAGAGGCGACAAATATCAATCCTCTCTTACATTGCCTTATTGTAGAATAGAAATGAAAAAAGATTAAAAATAGATTGGTCCAATTTTTTATTTAAAAAAAAATCAAATAAAATTATTTTTAATAGATTTGTATGTTAACTTATTTTGAAAATGCATAAAATCCTGTAAAAAATAAGATCATTGAGCATTATTTAACACTCAGATGATCTTTAGTATCGATCGTGATGTTATATGATAGAACCATAATTTAATGCAATTAAGCATTGATAAGTTAATATCAACCTAGTTGTTTAAGTAACTATTAAATGTGGTTATAATTTTAATTGTAATATGTTATTTAATATTTCTCAAAATTAGAAGTATGTTCTCGTCCTTATCTTTGACATTAATCTAAACAACAAAATATATAAAATGTTTACTTTAATTAAGATCCTTAAATAAAGACTTACACATGACGACTTTCGATCGTCTACTACGTTTTCGGTGTTTGGTACTGAAATCAATTTTCTTATCAAATTGTCACCGCATTTGACGGGGGACAATTCAATGTATATAGTGCGTTGATTGATAAATGTGTTGGCTGGCTGTGTTGAGCTCATCTTTCCCCCTCCTCCTCCCCTGGCTGGAGTCTGGTTAGCGACCGGATGAAAGAGCAGAGCAGATGGCGAGGCCGAAGAAAGCTTTTACAATGGAGTTCTGGTCGCAAATTAATGTCTGGTCTGTTGTCAGCCTTCAGCCGCCAGCGCGCGAATGAATATGTATCGTGTGACTCACAATTTCGCACTAATTTCGTGATAAAGTTATTAGGAAAGGCAAACATCAAAGAAACCGCATTCTTCCTACTTCTCAACTTCCGTTTTATTACTATTTCTCCCATTGCCAGTCCAGAGATCTGATTTATCTTAAGGCGAAACCAGATATGGATTAATTAAAGGCAATTTATTTGTCCTAATCGAATACTGGAAACAAATTACAGACCTGACCTGTACATTTGTAAATTTCATAGGAAAACTAAATTTGGGGCTCCGATAGCTTGGAGTTCTTTCCATATAGTTAAATATTTAGATTTCGGACATGCATTTGCATTGTATAGGTTTTGTTGAAATTGAACCCTATTGAAATCCCAATTAAAATTTTGGGAGGTTGAAGTATCCAAAAACCATGTTAGAAATTTGTGTAGAAAGTTTTTACAGCAAAAAGTTGTTTCTGTCTAACCCATTTTCGAAGAAATTTTTGACTGTGCTTTTTTTTTAATATTAAGTTTGGATTGCATTTTCTATGTATTATGAATGAAAATGACTTGTATGTATTATTCTAGTGTTGAATGAAAAAATATTATTAATGTAAAATTGGTTATCCTAATAATTAAAGTTTTGAGTAAATTTTATAACGAAAATCTACCCTAGCAACACACTCATTACTTTAGAGTAAATTCACGAGTCTACAGTACAATTGGCTTTACTTCTATTAACATAATCCAGACTTTTATTACAAAATCTTTTTATAAACCAATCAATAATAAGATAGTAATCTAAAATTTTCATAATCAATGACTGGTCCAAAGCAAGTTTTAAACCCCTAAAGATACTCAAAACTGGACTAATTCGAGATTACAGTATGTTTCGCGTTTACGTATAAATCTTATTTGAAGGTCCCAGTTATTGTTTATTGTAAAGGCGTGATTTTATCCCTTATAGAGTTCTTAGGCTCCTGGAGTGCAGAATACTAAAAACAGAAATATATAGTTCAAAATGTTGTTTATTTTAATTAAAATATAGGAATACAAAAAAGTTACAGCATTTGAATTTGTTGGTTAATTGTATATCTTTAGTAAGTTTATAATAATTTATAGGAATAAATTTTATCGGAAATAAATATCAATATAATAATTAAGAAATATATTGATACCTTTAAATTAAAAAAGTACAAAAAAGGTATAAAGTACGAAACAAAATCAAAAGGTCGAGGTTACATTTTATAAGGAAGTATTTTCATTCCCTTTTAACCCTAAATTAATTTAATAACATAAAAAAACCTTTCAATTAAGCAATTTAAAGTTCGAAAAGTTAAAGAATTCATTCAATTTAAATATCTAAAATATTTTATTATATTAGAAATATTAAAATTTCAATTTTGCAAAATATAAACAATTAAGAAAATATTTAATAAAAAACTCCAAAAGTAATTGAAGCTTTTTATAAGATATTTCAATAATAGAATAATATTGTAGTGATAAATAAACAATATTCGAGGATACGAGGATGGTTTAGTTCTACTATTGATTAAAATATATACAATTTAATGCAATATGATTTTGTATGTACAATTAGAAATGCAAATAAATAATTTTTAAGCATTTTTGTTGCTTAAAATTGATATTATGACACTCAAATTTGCTCTGTCGTTTTTATAGCACAAGTATTTGAATGAATTCTTACTAGTACTTTTTTATTATTATGTGTGACCTCCGTAAACAAAATTCATCAATTTATATGAGAAATTATTTTGATATTGGAGGTATAACTGTTAAATATTGAAGAACATTGACGAATATTGACGAACATTGAAAAATATTGCGAAAATTGCGAAACCGTTACACTGGTTTATTTNTTTGAATGAATTCTTACTAGTACTTTTTTATTATTATGTGTGACCTCCGTAAACAAAATTCATCAATTTATATGAGAAATTATTTTGATATTGGAGGTATAACTGTTAAATATTGAAGAACATTGACGAATATTGACGAACATTGAAAAATATTGCGAAAATTGCGAAACCGTTACACTGGTTTATTTAAATTTATTCAAATACAATTTTGGTCTATTACGATCGATATATTTTATAAGCAACAAAGGCAGGTATAGTGTGTGTAGCACAACAAAATATATTTTACAGAAATTCAAAAAAAAATCTAAGATTTTTATGGTAATTTATTTACCGATAACTGGTTAAATAGAGACCATTATAACAGAAAATATGTGGTTGTAACTCGGACATAATGAAAAACCACCTAGCGGATCTCTATTTCGAACTCGTTAAAAAACGGCTCACGAAAAATTTGGAAATTAGGAAATTCTACTGTATTATGATCGACATTTATATATTGGAATTATTAGATTTGTTACAATTCGAAATTCCATTGCAATTTTACAGAGTTCTTGCTGTATCAATGAAAAAAATAATTTCATGTTCAGAAGATTGCTTGTTTTGTTTAGAACCTATATTTTTTACACCAAAATTCTATGAAAATATTTCAAAACACGTCATATAAATAAAATGCCAAAAAACAGCAATTACATATATTGATCTTGGTTTACAACTTCTGTATTAGTTCAATTTATATTAGAATTCATACCTATAATATGTCCTATGTTCCGAGAGGAGCGGTGTCTAACCACTTAGGAAGAGATACTATAGCAAAACACTTTCCTTTAAAATAAATAATAAATAAATTTTGTTGTTTGCAGGTTGTTTTATTAAAAATATTTAATTTGATCGATCAGGCTTATTTTAAACAAGTTTTTAAATATAGAGACTTATATTACTTTTATATAACATGTGAAAATTTGAAGTTCATTAGCTTAGCATCAGTGATATCCTAGGGTTTCGATAATTATATAAAAACTATTTTTCCCATACGCAAAAACTTATTTCTAAATTTCGATTATTTATATATGTACGTCATAAATTGGTATTGTGAGATAAGTCGTTTTATTTCAAAACATATTAATTTTAGAAATTAAACAATAATTCCTTTGGAATATTTTAATAGTTTAATATACGTAAAAATAGCTATCAATTGAAACGTGCTCTATTTTTAGTATAGTTGGAATTAAAATTAAAACAATTTCAAAAATAAATATTTTCCAATGAATAATAATAAATGGTAGCATATTAACTATTTTCCATATAAAATATGATAACAATTCATTATAATTGTGGCTAATTTCAAAACAAATTACTGTTCGACGTATCACTTATGATTGATTGCAATTAATTCGCAACAGGAGACAATCAGATTTTAATGTACTTTTCGGCCTGAATTTCCGCCAAATGTCGTTTATTGGGCAATTATCGATCTCTGGACTAATCAATTAGGCCGGGTATCGTCGTTAATCATTTTAGAGGTTTATGAATGAAACTCTGAAGCTGACCAGAGGAGCAGAGCAGAGAGAGTGGGCGGGATCTTTTGAACATTTCGAGCTGTTGCAATAAAAGTAAGAGTCGAACTCGAAAGCTTTTCCCGTAGGAGGGAACCGCTTTAAATTAGATTTTCACAATAATGTGTTGCTTTTGTTTGTTTTATTGAAGTCGTCGTCGTCATCAATTATTAGGGCCCAGGAGGATTATCCCGCGTAATGCAGCAGGCAAAGAGAGGAAACCGAATACTACCAATTTGTGTCGTTTTACTACGCCAGGTCGAAGGCGGGCGATTTTTTGTTATATTTCTTCCTAAATCCAAGATTAGTCCTTTGAAGTCCACTGACTTTCACTCCAGATGGAGCACAATTTACGCCACTAAATCAAATCAAGTGCGACTCCTGTCCTGATGATGATTGGTGATGGGCGTTCGAGCGACGTGAAATCGAATGGCAACAGCCTTTTCTGCAAAAGCGTGCGAAAAATTGAGTTTCAGCGCCGACGCATTTCGAACCATTTGTGGTCTATCCCCAAGCCAGAGAATAAATACGGCTGCCCGAGGACTGCCAGACCATTACCGTGCCGTGATCCATAACTCGTAGGACAGTCCAACCAGTCCTCAAGTGGAATATCCTTCACCCAGTGCAATCCATTTGTGATTTTGGCAATTTGTCCAATGTAAGTACAGCATGGCTGATTCAACAAGTGGTTTAATTCTAACACCTTCAATACATAGTGCTTGTGGTGAAAGAGATTAGAAGAACAGTGAAAGAATTGCAAAAAGCACCTGTGGGATTTTTGGTGAAGATTGTGAACACATTTTACTTCTTAATATCATCGGATATTTAACAGTGAATAGTTTTATGAGGGATCTTTCTTAAAAAGTGATCACGATGAATTTTAAATGTAAAATTGTGTAGAAGTTGTAATCATTGTTAAGATAAAATATCTACGAAGAAATTGGTATTTTAAAACTAAATCGTAACGAAGATTTTCAAAAGAATTAAACTCTCTTCTCGTTTTTACTAATTTTCTCAAGTTGAAATAAAATATAATTTAACTTTTACAAAATATCAAAATACACATTTCTTTACTTATGGGATATTCCTTATGAAAAGTGCCTTCTGTTAAAAAGAAATAGCTTATTAAAATAGTGTTTGTGAATTTTATAGATAAATAAAAAACCTCTATTTCTTATTAAAAAATACGTGTATTTGAAAAGGATTTCAAAAACATATGAGTATTTCTTAGTGGACTCCTTTTATGTTAATCTAATATGAAATACTAGTATTCAACACGTGTTATACTCGTATGTTAGTATCTGATTCATTCTTAAAAATTGTAATTTAAATAAAAGATATACGAGTAAAATAATTAAAAATATTGAAATTATGAAAGAATCGAACAAGGTCAAATTTTGAATACAGAATAATGTAAAAATTGTATTATTTGTTTAAAAACCCATAAGTGGTTTGAGTTTTTAATGTGTCCCTTTTTTCCAATTAGAGTCTTCGAACTTGTTTGGGTCGAATAAAATAATACTCTTTTTCCGGTCATTAAGCAAAATATTTGTAAAATCATTTTTATTGTATTTGAAAAAGGATCAATAAAATGTTCTGTTAGCTTCTATAGTCCTTTTTAAACGGGAACGTATTCAAAATTGCTTTTTGCTCGAATTATAACATTTGTTGATTTTACATCTCTATTTTACAAATAACTATTTCTTTTATATTGATAACCACTCCAATATAATTTTTGGTTTTCATATATGTATTATTTTTAGTCACATTTACAAGACTTTAATGAATTTAACTTTCCTCGAATACTCTTTTCAATCGTCTTCAATGTACATTTTACCTTTGGAGGCGTTTATTTGGCAACAAGACAATCATTATATGATTGTGTAAATAAGGATGAGTTATTATTTGCCCTTTTTTATGTAATTTAAAGGGTTTTATACTTCGTCCTTTCCAAATATGTATTGAACAGTATTATTAATAAATGAACTTATTGAAAATTCAGATCTTTCTCCAATTTATATGTTAAATATGCTTTAACAGGCAATAAAATGATTGTTTATTTATAAGCTTAATGAAGGGCTAAATATAATTAGTTGAATAATAAATGGGATTTTTAAGAAATCAACCTTGACTCATTTTATTATATTTTTGCTTTATTATCAAAATATCAATAGCAAAATTGGCGAGGAAATATTATTATATTTTTCATCCCTTTGTTAAATATTTTGTTCTCACTCTTTAATGAACCTACTTTAAACAAGCTATTTATTCTTTAAAATTATCATTAAATAACTTATTGTAACAGTTAATCAATTGCATTTTAGAAACAAATTTCTCTAAATTTCATACTAAACTTAAGAAAATTCAAGATAAAATTAGTAAAAATCATATGTTTATACAATCGACTCTCGATAATACCAACCTGCGAAAATTCGAACCTTTCTATAAGTCAAACATATCACGATTTTCCTACAAAATCTCTTGATATTTCGAGCTAAATCAAAATATTTTTATGCTCTCGCTAATTCGAACTCATCTGCGTCCAACACTCGACAATTCAAAGTTACAGATTTGCTGTTGCAGCACATCAGGTATCTTTTATATTAAAAAAAGTTATTGAGTAGTCGAGCACCAGCAATGGAACCATTTGATAATTCCAACTAATTCGTAATATTTTAAGACTCCCTCGAGTATCGAACAATTGGTAGTCGACTGTATTTAAATTTGATTACTATTTACCGACAATTAAAACTAAATTGTAGTATTGTCAGTGTTTATGACTTAAACATCCCAGTTTCCTTTGCCAAAGTTGGAAACTTGTATTCACTTTTCACTTTTTATTAACAAATATTAAGAGTTTGATATTTTTTAAATTCCATTTCAATAGATTTCTTATGGAACATAATACCTACCTTGATATGCTTGAACATCTTTCAAACAAACTTTCATCAACTAGTTACTAGTATAATGGTATATGAGTAGAGAATTGATTATTTTGTGGCGATATTGATTGCATCATCTTCTCATCAGATTTAATAAAAAAAGGTTATTAAAAAATAAAAGGAACTGAAATTTTCATTCTTCCATATTTATATAATTTAATAAATTCATAGGAAAGTTATTATTTATAATTCAATTCATTTCAAGATGAGAAAAGAACATTTTAATATCCATAATCTAAAAGCTGTACCACAGAGTTAATTCTTTATAAAAAGGAATCTTTTCATGTCAAAAAATCAAATACTTAACCCTATTCAGCGTTTAATAATATCACATTACCGTTGTCTGTTTTTGCAGCCTCGTTTTCGGATTAAAAGCCCGAGACAGTTCTTTTTTATACATGATAATCCAAGCGTTATTTGTCGTCATATATATATGGCGAATAATTAGCCAATTAAAAGGCTATTATATACGCATTGAATTTCCGGCATAAAGAAATTTCATAGCCCATATTTCTGTTTATATTTTTATTTTCAAGTCATTAAGAAAACAAAAAGGTGGTCCATAATGTGATGTCAAAAGATGGGATTTATTAAAAAGCTCATTTCATCGCTTTTAATCTAATGACACGGGAATTCAATCAATTTCTTGCAAAGTTGGAAAACTTTTGAACTCAATTTCGTCACTAAAGTGATTACGAATTTCCTCGTCCTTAAGTATGAAATGACAATGATGCAATTTTCTCTCTAAATACCAACTTATTATCTCCCTTGCAAAATATGGTGTACGTGTTGTTTTTGCAATATTCTATCTACATACGTTTAACGCACGTCAAAGTTTCACTCTACAACTTTGTATAAACACAATTAAAATAGTTTTATTTTCATTCAATTAATGAACTTTGCGGAAAAATTAATTGACCCACAAGTGGTGTTTTCTTATGATAGAGTAACACTACTAAACTAACACATATTTGACATTTAACAGAACAATTACCAGATTTCATTATGGACCTTTTTTCTATTTCATTCATAAAGGGTTTTCAATAGTAAATAGTACTACTGATTTATGTTTAAATTTATTTATATTTATATCAATATTGATATTTTTAGCTCGTAAATAAAAAATCCTTTGATGGTGCTTCAAATGATGTAAATATTCTTTGATATCAAATATCCAAATCTGATATTTATATGAAATTGTCTGCCTTTTATTGTTTAACATGAACCGATTATATTATTTTCAAAAGCTATATTGATTTTCTAATATATATATATATGAGCTTTTCAATTTGAGAGTTTTAGAAATACATTTAATTGTCTCTACATAATTACTAAAGTAATTAAATATCAAAGTTGAAAACGTGTTGTTGCAATTTCCTCAAACACCTTTATAAAAAGTGTTTTTATTCCATTTGTTGAAATTGACATATCTCGTTTATTACTACAATTTTTTATTGTTAAATATTTCAATTATAAAAATCAATCAATCAGTTGTACAACTAGATTGGATTACATCTTTTCAGAACTGAGTATTGATTAATGATTTATTTTTATAGAAAAATGTTGGCAAAAAAGCAAAAGGGCATGATATCACATTCCTTAAGGATATTAAAAAATAATGCTTGGAGCTATATTAATTCCTCAGAAATATGATTACGAGTTTATTAGGAATCATGAATTTTCGCAACCAATATTTCAAACTTGTAAAATTCCTTAATTGCTTTGCAATTTAAACAATTTCCATCCGAATTGGCAAAATTAATTAAATGAACACTACGTTTTGGTGCTATTTTAACGCCATGTCAACCGTTTCTTAGGCATTAGTTTCTCATTTTCTGGTTTGTTTGATCTGGATTTGTGTCCCACTCTGAACAAACAACGATACATCTTGCCCTTTGATTGATTGTTTCCATTTATTCCTTATCTTTTCAGCCTTATCCAAAACACAAACACACACACAGACCAAACAGGATGCATTCTGAATCAGTTGTTGCAGTCGCTTTGTTGGCAGTGGTTCTGGCCATATCAGCGACAGGTATTCAGGCTGCCCCCAGTCCACCACCTCTCTGTGAGCCCAGTGTCATTGAAGAAATGCCAGCCCATATAAAGAAGGTAAGACTCTTGGAGATTTTTCTATAATTATTGGATTTTAAATTTTTTTTAACCCTGTAACAAAAGTCAGTTTTTTTTATTTTGATTTGAGTTTCATAGTACTGTTTTCAATTGTGAAATTTTTTTATCACAAGAAAAAAAAAGAATGTCCATAAATATAAATTTACCAACAAATTCAGACTTCGTTTTTGCCCGTAAATCATTAAACTTAAGAATCCAAGCCATGACATGCATCAGTACGTACATTACTTTACGAAATAAACAAAACTAATATTTCACACTCGTTTTCTCATTAAAAACGGCTTTTTACACTTTTTAGCAAAAACATACTTGTGTTAAATTCATTTTAATTCATAATCGACATTAATTTAATTAATAACCTGATTACTGAAAACATACAAAAACCAGTGAAATGAAATTTTATCCTTTATTTAGAAGGTTATATTCTTATTAATTTAATAAAGAAGAAATATGTACTTCATTTTCCTGACCTTAATTTTAATTTGTTATACAACTTATTTTATTATAATAAAGGCAAAGGCCAATTTCTAATCAATATAAAGGTACATAGTTTTCTTTACATACCGGATATTATGTTTTTATATAATGTTTAACAAGGACTATATTTAAAATCAAGTCGACAGTAATTAATTATAACTTTCTCAATAATTTCAGGTGTGCCTGGCTCTGGAAAACTCGAACCAACTGTCCAACGCTTTGACCGCTTACCTGATCCACAATGAGGCGAATCTGATGTTCAGGCCTGACGATTTGGTCGGTCCGGGAACAGGGAAGCGAACAGATGTTGATCACGTTTTCCTGAGATTCGGCCGAAGGCGCTAATTTGAAACCGTGAGATAGAGAATCCAGCCAATCAAATGTAGCTCTTCAACAATGGATCAATGAATTATTTGTAGTATTCTTTCGTCCATGTTTTAACAATAATTTCCAGAGAGGGACAGTCTGTAGGGCAGTTTTTCCACCATACAAAAAATACATTTAAAATAGTAGTGAAGACATATTTTTGTATATAAACAACATTACTATTATATATTATAAACACTAAATTAATAAAAAAGAATCATGTTGTTTGTAATTTAAGGGCATTAGTTGTGGACTAGAACACCATTTAGGCACATCTTTTATGCACACAGAATTGTTGATAGTCAACGACAATTTTAATATTTATAGACAAAAAAAAATATAGAGGAAGCCAAAACAACAGGGGTAGTAGTGGTTTCAACAGAATTTGGTGTTTGCGCTCAACGTGTGTTTCCTTTTCTTATAAGACAAGTCATTAGAAAGCCATATTACTTTATATACATGTTCATGTCATCGTTATTAACACACTCTGTCTGTATATTTACTAATTGCATTATTTACATGGAGATGGTATACAGGATTTATTACATATACCGACACTGAGAGACTAGAAAGTCATTAATAAAAATCGTGTAATTGAGAGTCATAAATAATAAACTGATAATATTTTTCAAATGCATCAAATTGTGTTTTCCTTGGTTTGCTAATTTATTTTCAATTTGATTGTAAATTGGCTCTTTATGTTCATTAATCCTCTGTGGTCTAACTCCTTTCACCTTCACAACGTTAAACCGAGCAAACAGCCGGAAAGTTTGGATTTTATCCAGCGGCAACACAGGTTAGTGAACAAACCAGTGAGGATGGCTGGCATACAGAGGGACGTAAATCTAGAGAATTGAGTATAAGAAAAGCCGACCTCAAGTGAAATGGGGGAAAATGCTAAGCAAAAGATTAGTTGTGGTGGATACGCAGATCATATCGGAATAGATGTAATCTCGCTTAGTTTTCTCAATGTAAAGATATTTTTTTAAAAATTCGATCCCTCTTCAAAAAGTTGTTTTGCTAGTAATAACGGAGGATGTCTCTATTTAAGTCTGTGACGTGACGGAATCAGTAAGTCGCCATGGATTAAAATGCTTTCCATCTCTTTGAACTTGGTATATTATCGTAAGAGGGAGTTCTTCCGATCATGTGGCATGATCTTGCAAAGAAAAGGCAACCAAGTAATTGGGGTCAAAAAAACAGTGCCGCTGACAATTCTCATAGTTCTATTAAATTGGATATCAATCATTTGAGTATGAGAACTTTTGTTTTGAATTTACAAGGAGAATTATGATGGACTATGTAAACATACACCCTGGTGGCGAGGGCGACTTGGGCTTTACCAAGTAAACAAAAAAAAATTTTCCCGCGTGCATGGGAACATAAGCGGAAATAAGGGAAATTTACCTCCCCGTGTTCGCTTTTACACCATGAGGGATCAAGTCTCTTGTCCAGTTTCCTTTTTCTTGTTCTAAGTTTTTCCAATTTTCGTATGTTATTCTTATGGCTTGATTGCGATCCATACCGTTGTGTGTATAATAATGACCGCTTCTGTTATCTTGAGACGAATTGGACGGGATCTCGTTATCACCTCGATAGCTTTCGTAGAAACTGTTCTATATCCAGAAAAGATACGTAATAGCACTTTGCTAGCATCTTTAATCAATAAAACTTCGGAGTACCAAATTGGGATTCCGTATAGTATCTGTGAGAATACTACGGATCTTATGATTCTTCTATTAGATGAGCTGGTATCACATCTATTGGGCATTATTCGCGCTAGAGCCAATGCGCACCTTTCTCCTTTGGTTGAGGATTCTATTATATGCCTTTTCATCTTGAGCCATTTGTCTAATCATATACCGAGGCCATTAAATAGCCTCCGAGGTTGTGATAGTTTCATTTTCAACATTGACGGATACTTCGTTTAGACCTCTTCCTTTGGTGAGTAGCACTGCCTCTGTTTTTGTAATCTCCATGCTAAGTCCCAAACTTCTAATTTGCCAAATTATATTTTTAATAGCAAGGTTAGCTGTGGCTTCCNTGCAACTAGTTAGTGTCTGGTGCTGGCTGAGAGTCTAGAACACTTTCGTAAAGCACATTCCAAAGTTCAGGGCCCAAAACGGATCCCTGGGGCACTCCTCATGTAAGCTCTTTTGTCTCCCCTTCAACAATAATGATTCTATCACTTTAATAGCTCTGTATAATTTTTTTAATTTCAATTGATATAAGATTAAATATAGAATTCTGATTTACTAAAATCAAGTTTTTCCTATAAAAAATATCGAATTCAAATTTAAATCACGTTTGATGAAATCCGATATTGTTTCTATTGTATTAAAAACTAGTATTTTTTAATTAGAGGTGAATAATGTGTGTGTATCTCTTTTATTATAATGTTTAAATAAAATTTCTGTTACATGTGGTATTTTTTATGAACCAGACTGTGTCATTCAATTGAAGTTGCGTTCAACATTTTTAATATATATTTTAATGAAAGTTACAGAAATATGTTTTTTTTAATTCTGAAAATAGACAATAAAAATCAGCTGACTACAGATAGCTATTAAAAAAGATTACCAAATAAGACAAAGATATTACTTTTATTGCATTTATATTTAATATATTTTAGTTTAATAATAAAAACTTGTAACACAATGAATACATAATAATGATTGAAAAAAACTAATAATAGATCGAACAAGCTCATAAATAAGCGATTCTTTCAATACAGATGTGTATCGAACACATTGTCGATAAACACGTTTAGCTTCAGGACTTGCTGGTGGTCATTGTGGTTGTTAATGAAGGGGTGGGCGTTGCTGAATCACTTCTGGTCGTATCACCTTCGCAGATATATTTACCTAAAAAAAGATTTTTTTGATAACATAAGTGTGTTATTCCTTAAGATTTCAAATTCTTAAAATTAAAAAACGAATTTTTTTAAATTAACCGAATCCATGACCTGTTTAAATAGTTTCTACACCTTGAAACAATTCAAGTGATTTTTATTAAAATAATATTATAAACCACACATCAAGGTACATCTACACATTTGTCATTGATATAATTGTTAATTATTGTTTTGTATTAAGTTTGAAATAATCTCAAAAGTTCTTCAGCTTTGGTCAAGGCTGAGCCAGGGATATTTCAGAAATTTGAACTTTTTTTAGGATGTCAATTCGTCATCCTATATACGCTCGTGGCAGCAAAAACCTCACAAGACGAAACGTCCCTATTTAGAAATCGAAATTCCCGATTAATTTATATGATTAGATAATCTGTATTTTATTTGCATGAGACTGTAATTTTTAAAATTAAAATAGATTACTTTTGGTTGTTTGAAATTTAAAGCGATTTCCTATAAACAGTTATTATCGCCGACCCAGAAGGAGCCATATAACACTTTAAAGTTTTTTAATTAACCGAATTGATAAAAAAAATCGCAATTTTTTAAAAATGTTTAGTCAACTTGTTATTATATATAACGTATTCCCTTTAATCTCAAATAAACATTCCAAATTCGCGTTAATTTTACGGAACATTGAAAATAAGCTTTTTTGTATTTATAGTATCTATCAAATACTGATAATTGTTACCTGAAACGAATCTCCTCTTGACCAGAGACAGGCGATACCCGGTGCCGGCGAGGTCGAACTCGATGCCGGAGAGGGTGGTGCCTTCACAGTTGAACTGGGTGCTCAGGATGGCGGGCGTTGAGGGACCGCTGGTCACCTCGAGTCTCGCCCTCAGCGTGCCCACGCCGTTGTTGTCCGAGTGCATGCTGAGGTCGGTAAAGTTCCAGACCAGCCTGTTGGACTCGCCCAGCCACGCGCTATGCGGCTTGGACTGCACGTTGCGGACGCCGCCATCCACCGGAATGGAAATGGTGACGTTGAGAAGGGGCGAGGGCGCCACCATCGCGTGGGAATTGTATTTGTAATCGATCTTGAGGTCCGTGTGCTTTTGCTCGCACTTCCAGTAGCTGACCAGCTGGAAAGGGCACGAGGACGCGCCCGCCTTGCTCTTCACCTGGTACTTTAGAATATCTACATTGAAATAGGACGCGGTCTGGCTCTGCTCAAACTGTTTCCGCAGCAGAGTCGTCAGCGCCACCATGTTCAGCTCTATCACCGTATACTGGGCGTTGGACTGCGCCGCGTCTATCACCACCAGCTGCTTGTTAGGCAGCAGGTTGTCGAGATTCTGTGCACTCTTAATGCGAAAGCCCAGCTTCGGCGGACTGGGATTATTCATGAGGACGGCTATTATGCCCGATGGAAACGACACCATCATATCACCACTGATCCGAACCTGAAAAATATTAATTAAAGGATAACGAGATAATATAATCCAATGGACAGAAAATTGATTCTGTAATTTATGAAATAAATTTATCAAATTTTGTACGGATAATTTATCTTTTTAATTGTTATCAAATTTGAACTTAACGAAAAAATGAATATGAAATAAGATCCGCAAGATGAGTTCTTCGTCGATCCTAGTTAAAAACGAATTTACAGTTTACATCAAAACGCAACAAATATTGAAAATATGTAATATATTTTGTTTTCTCTAAGCTCAATAAATTTTCCCTCTATCCCTCGTTTTGTTATTTACAATAAGAATTTAATCTAATTGATAGAACAATTAATAAAACGTTTGATAAAAACGAAAAATTGTTATAAACTGGCACTGAAAAACAAAGAGGAAAGATCCATCTTTATTATTTTCAGTCAGACTTAAGTTATATTTTAATGCATGAGATAAGGCTTTCTCTCTTTTTTCAGATATTTTGATTTCAAACACGTAAAGAACAGTGAACAATAATTAAGCTGATTTAAGGAATCTTGTTTTTAATGATGCTTTACATTCCAAACCAATCTTATGGTATTATTAATAACGAAATGATGATTTAAAACTTGTTACCTGACATCGACTTTCGTCGCTCCCTTTGAAGAAGGCGTGAATGATTTCGTGAAAAGCGACTGCGATGGGAATGGTGTCTGACATGCCGATTGTAAGGGGCGATGGTCCGCGCGAGGAGCCCAGTCCGACGACGCTGGCCGTGCGGAACTCCAGACTGCCGACGCTGTCCGTCCGTGCAATCGATGCCGCCGACAACGGACTGATCCGACCGCGCATCACCTCGCTGCGACGCGACGGCGGCCTCGGGATCGCAATACTGCTGTTGCTCGTCGCCGATGTGGGCGTCGGGATTTGACGGCCCCCCGCCGACGACTTAGCGGACGATGGAACAGACCCGGTGATCTCTGCCACTTCGGAGAATATCTCTCCCAGATCTGCGTATCGATTTCTGGAGAAAAATCCATTAATTTACTTGCAAAAAGGATTAAATTTTTAAAGAACTTACGTGGAATTGTTAGACATGGACAATGTAGGCGATTGCAATGGAGCGTAGGGATGTGTTGCTGTGGGAGAAGACGCATTCGATGCTACCGGACTTTGCACATTCAAAGGCTTGGAACCTTTCAATTGACTGTTAGTACTATTGTGGTTCTATAAAATTATAAGAGGAAAGAATTTTTTAAAATTTCATAAACTTAAGAAGCGTACAATTCTATAAAATAAAGCAATAAATTTAAAAAAATTATTAGGTTTAAAAATTATTGGATTGTCCCACACGAAACATTACAATTTCAATCGTTCACCAAAAAAATGTTTTATTATGTATTTTGATAATTTTAAGTGAATTCCAAAGTGGTTACCCCTTACATAAACTTTTAAATAAATTTCAGAATCATTTCAAACAAGACACCCTTCTTACTTAAGGATAAACACACAAGGCTGTACAACTGTTACATCCATTAATCTAAACTGTTACTACTTGTGATATCTTATCAGAAAAAATATTGCATCCATTTACAAACTAATGATAGCATATGCTGCACTAAAAATTCTAAACAGAAAAGGATATTCAAATTTGAAACTGGACTAATTCAACATCTAGATTACAATATGCTTCGAATTTATAAAACTTATTTGAAGGTCCCAGTTTGTGTTTATAGGAAGGGGTGTGATTTTATATAGTTCTTAGGATTCTGGAGCGCAGAATGCTATGGATCTTCCATCATACAACTTACTACTTATAAATAGAATAGTTATTTTCAATATTGTATAGAAATTGTTTAGTTTTCAGCATCCGAGGAAGAAAAATTGCCGACCCGAGGGTAGCAATTCTTCCGAGATTTCAGCATTCAGTGCTGCAAAGTGAGGTATTTTGTGTTTAAATTGACGTTTAAAATGTTTCGAGTAATGTAAATATATTTTAAAAATCCATTTGTTTCAATGAGAAATATAGAAAAACAAAAAGGCTACAGTTTTTGGAAATTTGTGCTCCAGGTGTAGTTTCATTTGAAACATTTTATAGTTCAAAATAAAAAATTATATATTGTAAATGAGTTGAATTAATAAGATTTCAGTAGTCACTACACAATCTTTAAGTTTCGGTAAGAATAAAATTTTTTATAAATAAATTTCACAAATTTAAATGTTTTTCTTCTCCTTTTTTTGTAAAGAAATAAACACCCATAAATTTCTACTAAAAATTACTCGATTTTTTTCCAATATTTAAATGAAACTTCATATTGAAAAAAGTTATACATATTATTAAATAAAAAGATTTTTATTTCTTCAAATAATATTAATAATATTAAAAATTCTAATATCATACGGAATTTTTTGTTAAATAAATTAATTTCCAATAATGTAATGATGTAATAAAAATTCCCCTAACATATGTGCATTAGCAAGTGGATTAAATGGTTTACCGATAACGTTCCACTGAGTGTGAGTGTTTCCACAGTGGCTCGAAGTTCATCGACACTCGCGGAAATCGGGGCCGATTTCAGAGGTTTGATTTCCACATGAATCTTCCGATCCGTGTGCTCATTGTCATCGGAGTCGCTCTCTGAGCTCGAGTAGAAACCCTTCTCCGTTGTACTTCCAAAGCCTGACCACGCTCCGTCGCCTTTAGGCTGCACACTGTAGCCGTCCTCGTCTATCTCGGGTGTTGCCGTGGGCGCAATCGAAGACGGGGATTTGGTCATCGATGCTGTAATATTTTGCAGCTCCTTCTTGGACGATTCACTTTTATCCTCACTAAAATTTAAAAAATATTCTATTAAAACAGAACCATGACAATAAATTAATGCTCAATCATTAAAAAGTGTGGCCGTTGTGTCGTCAGCACAAATCGTTCGAATTCATACTGGTTCAAAGCTTGAACGGTGTGCACAGAATCGAAGAGATAAACCGGGTCTTTCTATAATACCAGTAATCTGCTGCCAATCAATGAGTGGATACAGATGACAGTTATGAAAGGGATGGTTTTCTTCGTAGAATGTGTGTTCTGTTTCGGTGGCAAAAAGCTATCAATAAATAGGCTCTATAAAGAATCATCAGTTTATGGTGCTAATCACATCATAACAAATAATGATTTATGGACATGATATTCAATTATCAATTGTAAAAGATAGGCAAATGAGTACATTGGGCATTAGAAAAACTATGATTGCTTTAAACAAATTGGTTATACATAGTCTGGTAATGGTTGTTAATTCATCAAGGACGTCAAGGAGGATATCTGACTGCCAATGTGCCAATTAATCTTAAAAACTTCATTCAAAGGGATGCTTTTTGAACGAAGTATTTTTCTATTTAAACCCCTGTTTTGTGTTCGCTTTTCAGTTCTATAATAGTCTTTTATAATTAATTCAATTTGGCGTTAATTACCCTTTAAAATTACAAATTTATTTAACTGTTTTAAAGATTATCAATTCCTTAAATGTAATCAATAATATAAATATCTTTTAAATTCAATAGTTACTTGTCTGATTTAGGCTCCTCTTTAGTCGATCCATTGTCTGGACTATCTTTCTTCTTCTTCACCTTCTTAGTCTTGGCCTTCTCTCGTCTACTACGAAGAAATCCTGAAACTATGAAGACAAAATTATTTAAAACAAAATTTTCCTGAAACAAATATAAATATCTAATCAACAAGCTAACCACAACCCATACCCAGCTCAAGCAGAATCTAAGAAAATCGGTGTGTGCCGGATTTTTCTTCTAATTTGATTACCAATGAAAACAGGTTAAAAATCAACAAAAAAAATAAAATTCAGAACTAGAGGGCATTCTTCCCGCCCCAATACTTCGTGAGAAATCAGTTTTTGGAGAGCGAGAAAAAAGAAGGGAGCCACAATAAAAGCCATGCTATAGTCCTCTCCAAAAGATGATCATAATGAAAAGAAACACAAGGAAAAATAAAACACTTCGTCCCAATGCACCGATAAGCAAAGTCACAGTCCTACGAAAAGTGATCTCTCTAAAAACCAATAAACGAATAAGAACAGAAGCAAAGGAAAAACAATCAACTCTGTGGAAGCACAATTTTAAAAATATGACAAAAACTTGAGAACAAATTTTTAAAAAAGGTAAATTCACAAACAAGAAGCTCATAAAATCGTCCAACGTCCTTTAAAACAGCTCTGATCTACCACCAATTGGGGGAAAACAAAGGTTGAAGTTGAAAGAGGAAAACAAAGATGCGAATAGGTGAGTTCGAATTCTCAGATCAATTACATTTGGACCCTCGCAGGGGATTTCTGAGAATCGTCTGTCCGTTGTTCTCAGCCGCCGCCGAAGATCGCTGATCCAGTAAATTGCTCGGCGATGGACTGGTGGGCGCTGAAAAGATTTCCAGGGGAGAGTCGCGAATCTCTCGACTCCCTACAAAAACACAATACAACAATACACAGTCACACAAATTAGAATTGCCACTGATTGACTCTTCTCCTTCAACAAAAAAATAACAAGAAAATATAACAGATATTGGAAATTGGCCAGGAAAAATCACTGTTAATAAATTATTATTATCGGAAGCTCAACAAAAGTAACTGAAGCAATTCTACTTGTGATTTTTAATATATTAATAATTAATTGTCGGCTTTTAAAAGCAATTAGTTAGTTAGGCTTTTTGTCATGATCGTCTCGATAGCCACGATCAAAAAGTCTTTCATTAATTTAGGGGTAACTATCAGGTTGAAGAATGAAAAACAATTGATTATATTTAATGATTTGTTGTAAATTTTCAAAACGGCTTTATTTTAAATTGCAATGGTGCAAAAGCATTGAATTATTTTCGTATTACGAAATTAATTTCATTTATAAATTAAAATAATTTGACGAGTCTAGTAAGATTTATAATTATTAAATATTTTTTTGGTAAGTTTACGAATTTATAAATCTTTCTAAAAAACTAATTTTATAACACAAATAATAAATATCAATTTAATTGTTATTCTTAAACATATAATAATCATCAATATTAAAACAAATAATAACCAATCACCAGATCTTTAAATTAACACATTTAAAAAAACTACTATGGTAGTTATATAAGGGTTTCCTAATAAAAGATTTTATTTTGAAATTAGTAAAAAAGGGTATTTTTTAAAGACAATTCAATGATTGTTTATTCCAGCGTAAATAGGAAGGTATGCTGTTGATAAAAATAACCTAATCGGCCAATTGTTTTTTTTTACCCTTACAATCATTTTTGTATTTTTCGATTTTGAATGCAATAATCCTCTCCTCTAAAGTGGCTGGATCTAAATATGTTGTGCTAAATTGCAGGTCTAATGATGAGTTGTATAATCTATCTTTCTAATTGGAAAGAAGGACTCTTAGTGGAGGAAGAATATACCCTCGCAACATACCGCCATGATTTGTATAGTTCAAAATTAGATAGGAATCCAAACTAATCAAACAATACCATAACCAAATTCGACAATTCTGGTATCCGAGGTTAAACAGAAGTCATCATCAAAGACTTTTGAGTGAATTAATCTTGAAAAATTTTTGAGAAGGATATTATCCTAAAAGGGTTTGAATACATTAAGATATTGTCATTTGTATAAATTGCATACCTTCCTCCTTACCGTATAATGAAGATTCATAGATTTATTTAAAAATTAATGCTTTTTGTCAAAATAAAAGCTCTTTTGGAAAACCCTATTTAATTATAGTGACTTAAATATTCTAATTATGATGATATGAAATTGGACTGTTATTTAATTAATATCTGAATACATTACAATATCTTTGGCACCATTACAGAGCAACTAAAACAAAAAATCTTTAAAAATACGAAAGGTGTGACAATTGTGATTGATAGATGAAATTGGTGTGTGTGATTTGTGAAATTCGTGTACAAAAAGGGGGGAAATAAAACGGTGAAACGATTTATGGTACAAAAGAAAGTTCTAATCAAATCCTTTTACCCTGGGAATTAGACATGAAGAGATTTAAGAGGGAAGTAGTGCGACGGGAAGGTTTGTCTTTTTTGTCTTTCGAATTGGGGGCAACAGTTGAGGTGGTTGTGGCGTTGTTGGCGACGACGACATTGATGACATTGTTTTCCGGATCTAGGGGTCCTCCTGCTCCACCCAAGGCATCTGGCGGCGAGTATTCTGTACGTTTGTGACCGGTTCATAATAAAACACATTCAACAACATTATTATACGATGTTAAACACAATTTTCTCTCATCAGAAAGAGTATTTTTCTCGATTAAACTGGTTTGCTCTTCAATTAAATAATAAATGATAAAAAAAACTGAACAAACCTTATAACTATAAGAACTGACAAGTGAGAGATAATATTCAAAATAATAATAGAACAGTAAAAGTGGTTCTGTGTATTTGGTTAGATAGGTTTA
Source organism: Clogmia albipunctata (assembly GCA_001014945.1). Lineage (NCBI taxonomy): Eukaryota > Metazoa > Arthropoda > Insecta > Diptera > Psychodidae > Clogmia > Clogmia albipunctata. The sequence goes on from JXOV01015280.1 coordinate 21,122, forward strand.
AAATAGAAAGTGTTGATTACTTGGAACAGTTGCCGGAGGCGTATTCTCTGCAGACAGATCGACTGGCTTCGGTTCTGCGTTCTTCCTCTCGCTGGACGCTGTCGGCGAGAACCAGCTCCTGATATTCAGCTCCTTTTTGCCCGCCGAACCAACGCTGGTCGACGTGGGCGACGACGACAGTACGGACGCGCTGCTGTCGATCGGAATCAGCATTGCACTCGTGTTTCCTTGCTGTTGCTGACTCTCCGCCGACGACGAATTGTTGTTAATTGCCTTGCTTTGCCCAGTTTCTGGCCAATCTTTCAGCAAATCAAGCCCTATTGCTTCTACACATTNGCGACAGTACGGACGCGCTGCTGTCGATCGGAATCAGCATTGCACTCGTGTTTCCTTGCTGTTGCTGACTCTCCGCCGACGACGAATTGTTGTTAATTGCCTTGCTTTGCCCAGTTTCTGGCCAATCTTTCAGCAAATCAAGCCCTATTGCTTCTACACATTATTATTTTTCGCACACCACGCAAACATTTAGGGCACAAACAGCAAAACCAAAACGAATTAATAAATCAAAATAAAAGGAAAAAATGAATAACAAAATCAGGCAACATGTCACATGCATATCGCAATTAACATGCAATTTTACGAATTCTTTCTAATCAAAATCAAGTCATACCTGGTTTCTCGAGCCCTGTATATTTGTTGAGCACAAACTGCTCAAGTAATTTGTCCACTGTCATGTCCAAAAACTGTCTTTTAAAATCCTGATGCACCTGACCCACCATATCGTGGTTCGTCTGGATCAGCTCCACGTAAGTGGTCACAAAATCACGCATTTGCTGCAAGTGGGCCTCTTCAATCTCTTGAAAACGCTGCAATTTAAATTGATTCAAATTACATCAATTGTATCGGGTTAATTGATGCAAATTAATTTGATATCTTTTGTGCTGTTTTATTTATAAAAAATGTCAATTAAATTACGAGTACGCATCGAACTTTCGACCAGTACAGTG
>JXOV01015284.1:0-18345 GCA_001014945.1 Clogmia albipunctata
TATGTAGGTACTCGCTGCAGGGTTAAATGATTTTTTGAAATTTAAATGCAGAATATTAATAAAACTTTACAAACATATTAAAACATAGACACTAATTAACCCAGAGTGATTCTCTAAAAAACAAGTGGAAGGAGTTTGCTAACATACTTAATTGTAAAACTGAATTAAATATTTTCACTATTAAAGTTTTTACTATTTAGTTACGAAGACAAATGAAAAATAATTCTTTACGAAGACCGGAGAATATCTGACTCAACTTAGGACATCGTTATATTTATTCGGTATGTTCTGGACCGACGGATCTGGAGTGCTGAGTCTGTTTGGATCTGGAAAACATTGGTGTCTACTTATTAGAATTATCGAAGCTAAGTTATAATTTATTTATTAATTATACTTATATCAAATACCGCCAGATAAGTTGTGTAATTTTTCCCAAATCGAATTTACCTTACTAACTGTTTTTCTCCCAACTAACCCTAAGCCTTTTACCATAATTTACTCATAATAATAATTTAACTCATACTAACCGTCCAAATTACTAACATTAATTCTCTCATAACTTGTGGCTAGGCCTATACTGCCCTAGTGTGCGGTGCCGATAATTAGGAGGAGAGGAGTATGGCTGTCCATCATACACCTAAAGACACGTTTTCGTGTATCGCTACAATGATCTTATTCATATATTTTATATGTGAATAAGAGCTATAATCCCCGATCGGGATCTTCGTCCACAAACCAATAACCATTACAGTTTTACCAAAATATTTTTCTTCATTGAAGATTCTTCCTCTTCTGCTTTTTATAGATCTGGCGGGAGCCGAGATCAGATGAGAGAGTTGAGAGGTAGCAAATATAAAAGTAAACTAAAAGTAATGGACTTTAGTATAAAAATTTTAAAAATGTAATTTATTAAAAAATAGCTAGCGTTCGATTTAATGAGTTTATACCACCTTTGTTGGGATAAGTTTCGGGGGCCTTATTTCAAGCAATACAAACCATAAAAACCGGAAAAGTGCCGAGCGGATGAAGGTTTTTCAGAACACACTGAAACCAAACTTTTTTGTGAAATACAGATTTTAAATCGTTATAAAATTATGTTTAATAGATTACTTTCAATTAATTGCAAAATAAGAATGGCTAATTAAAATTGAATGCCCGATGGGCATACTAATAAAATGGCGCTTCATCGCTGGAGACACATTTCGAGCAGTAAACACCTCAATGAGCCGTGACTCCGTACACTTTGCTCGAATTGTGGGCTGGGAAGTATTTCCATATATAGCAATAGGTCTTAAAGACCTGTTATGTTCCTTCCTCGTCGTTGGAATCTAAGACCATCATTTTGGTGGTTTTCCTCTTGGTCGATCTCTATTAAGATTTTATAGTATTTACTGAAAACTTTTTAAATTACCAATTATTCAATATTTTTCTTTAGTATATTACATAATTAAAATTATAGCACAGTTTACATGTACTCAAAAAAATTTCCCTTCCATACGGGTTATTTTTTACATGATATGATCTAAAGGCACAAAAATCATTAATATAAAATTTTATTTCAATTTTGTAAAAATTAATTTTACTATATCAGAACAATTAATTAAAAAGAATCTGTTGTAATTAATATAATAATAATATTGAATTTAATGTAATAATATTACTTGTAATGATAATCATTCCGAATTGATAACTTGTACTGAATAGACATACGCTGCTGTAAATAAATAATTATATTCTCACTAAAGAACCGAGTTTAACAAACACAACAATTGGCGCAGATCGTTTAAGGAAGTGAGAATACAAACAGTTTTGTGATAAATTGAGAAGTGGCCAAGAAAGTTGAAGAATTTCCAAAAAAAAATGCCAGAAACCGAGGTATTTTTTTGATAATTTCATAAAACTTTAATGAAAATATACCAAACAAAGAAAAAAATTAAAATACCAAAATTTGAGCATCGAACCTGTATCCTCAAATTTAATTATCATGTATTTACCAATTAAGCTACTCAAATCACTGAAGAGAAGTGTTAAAACGTGATCATTGTTTAAAATTTACATATCACATTAAAAATTCTGAGTATATGGAGTGACTACCTTAAATTATATATTGAAAAGAATTGGGATATTTTAAGATTGTTTAAGAATCTTTTATTTACAAATCAACAAAGCGTCTTAATGGACCAATAAATTGTTTAATTTTCACACTTTATGAACAATCTTTTTAAAATAAAATTAGAGTTGATTTATGAGGAACCCTCCACCATTCACTTGAAGATTTAATAGTGGCACGGTTCTCTTGGTCTGTCTCTATTATGAAAACAAACACCTGGGGTTATTTTAAACATTTTTATAAACAACCACAAAACAAAACCGACAAAAAATATTTGCAGTGTCATTTTGCTTTGAGAAGTGACTTCAAAGGAATAGCCGAGATTTTCCTGAAAAGACATTGAAAACTAGTCTTCTGGTTTCATATTTACAAAAGCATTCATTTCTTATCTAAACACATTCAACAAGTTCACACCATTTCAGTCCCAAAATCAGAAATCAGATCGACGCGTGCGCTGAAATTTTTGTTTCCAACAAAACCGTCAATTGGTCGAGATAATTGACGTTATCGATTCGAATATCCGGCATTTTTATCTCAATAGCGTTTGTTTAATCGGTTTGAAAAGTGAATTCTGATGCACAAACGTAATGAGATGAAAGATACGATCATAATGAATGTCAAGAAATTCATTAAACGGTTTTTGGGCGGGGCTTGTTAGAATGAAACGGATTGTGATTTTGTCCTTTTTTCTCACATACCAAAATTTACAGTGATCGAAATAGAAACGAGCGGAAAAACTTTTCAGCCTACTTCTTAACAGTTTCAGAAAATCGCTGCCAGAGTCTGCAACTACTAGTTTTGGATTATTTTAATCTTCAGTTCGCCCATAGGATTTTTATAGTTTCCCATGCTTTGATTTGTGATTTTAGTTGATAAATCGAGTTAAATTCATTTCTTTCTGGAGATTAAGTGCCATTTGAAGAAAGGGTATATAATATTCAATATTTCTGGATTAGTTATTGTATTTTAAACAGTAATTAAAACATTTTTTAAAATGTATAATGCAAACAATAATCGGTTGTATAGTACAAAAAAAATTAATGAAATCCTTCGCACTCTTTAATATTTCAAACATCATTTACTACAAATTTTGTTTTTTAAAAATATATGATTTTATATATTTATTTTAATAATTATTTCAAATAATTCGTTTTTAAAAATAAATTGATTAACTAATTATTATTTTTCATTAATTTCTTATTTTTTCCACAAACAAAGTATGCATTGAAACTGGCCTTCAATCCCTATGTTAAAATGAAACGGAAGCATTTGGCTTTTTCATATTAATTTTTAATTAATAAATCATAGTTATTTATGTAAGAACAAAAGTTTATTTTTATTGTAATTTATGTTTCAAAAAGTTTTAGGAATAATAAAATACCAGTTCACACATCACTAATATATAGTTTCTTTGAAATTCAACCACTACAAATTTTATAAATTTCAATTAAAATTTTATTGTAACACGTCAATTCTTAACTCGTGGCTTCTTTTCTTCAAAATTATAGAAATTCAAAGACACCTTGTTTGGGATTTTCAAAGAAATGTACTAAACGAAAAAATTCAATATTTGTGCTAAAACGTGAATATGAAACGACAAAGTTTTGGCTGAAATTATAAATTTCCATTCACAAACACATTTAAAAATAATGCACGAGAAGAAGACCTGATGAATTTTTTTTGACAGCTTTGTATAAAATTTTACCCTAGCCCTTCTACCAGGTTTTATTACTATTATTATCGACTTCTGTTCCAAAATAATATAAAATGAATTTAAAGACGCAATAAATTAAACATTCAAACGATTCATTTAAAATTTATTAACCCTAGCCAACCCAGAAAGGTTTTGTAACGGTCCAACACACGCAAAGTCGCTTTTGACCGACATATACTCTTAAATGTGATGGAAAACCAACATTTTAAAGAATGATAATGATGAAATAGTTAAATATATAGTAAATCCCTAATTATTCTCACTATGTGATATTGGTTTCATAAAATTTTCAAGAAATCATTTTATGGCAAAAATTAAAAATGTAAAGAACTCATTTTGTTGTTGTAACGAGTAAAATTGCGTTTTTATAGGACCTGTTTTGGGACTTCATATTTTGGGTTGGTTAGGGCTAAGATTGATTTTTGTATTATTAGCTTAAAATGGAATTAGTGGTAGACATTAGAGCATTTGAAAATTTGCCATAACCATTCATTCTTTGTTGCATATTTGTATTGAATATTCACATTACAATATTTTGTGGATTAAATAGGTTTTTTTTAACAATTACTCTTTAGCAAAATAACATATTATTCTTCAAAGGACAACACTGATATAGAATTAAAGAACCTAGTTCAATTTTCGATGTTTTTGTTAAGTTTTCTAATTTCCAATCAATTTTACAAGGCTCTAATGTATTCAGAAGATGATAAACCCCTTAAATTTTTTATTTTTTTTATATATATTTTATTCAGAAATATACAAATATGTTTAAATACATATTACGAGTATTAAATCAACTTCTTCTTATTTAGTATTACATTAAAACTATATTTGTGAAATAGATATCTTAACTAAGTTACTTAAGCTATTTAAGTATTGCCAATTATCAAGCTAACTTGTGTCAATATTATGATGTTTCTTATTTTAATGTAATTAGCACAATAACATAGATATATCATTTCGATACGCCTTGACAGATTATTGTTTTGAGATTAGATTTGGTCTTTTGCTGCATTTTCCTTTCCATCTCTCTCTTTTCAATACTCCTCTCCGGTTCCCAGCTTCCCTCCCCGGGTTGTCGTGTTTCGGACTGGCTGTCAGAATAAATTTTCCTGCTGGCTGGCCAGTGACACGTTGAGGGACAGCGCGACAGGAGAGACAACACGGTGTTCTCGAGTCCAGGTCGATCCGACACAAATCGATATTTCGCTTATTAAATGGCTGTCCCATGGGTCGTATTTTTGGGCTTGCCAGTTGTCATCGCTCTCAAAGTCTCTCACACAGCTCACTTTGTGTTCCACGAGGAGCCAAGCCACAAAGCCACAGGAATTTAATTGTCCAATATCGGATTTCAAGCCCCAGCTCGTCTCTCTCTACTTCTCTCGCTTTGGACTTGACTCTGGCTTAGAAATTGAAAACTGGAACGTCAGCAACGGGGTGGTCGAATCTCTGCTCCGGCTTGGCATTGAAAGGGGGAGATTGACATTCAGGTTTTATCGAATTTCATCATGGGATTGACTGACTTTGTGACGATCTAGTTTAATTCAAGTGAGAATAGAAATACAAAGCATTATATAAAATAGTCAAATTGTACGGGATGATTTAATTAACTGTCTCTGAAATAAGGGCTGATCATCTTAATCCTTTTTAGGGTTTGTTTTGATCAAATGATGATATTTAAAATTTTAAAATACTTTCTATTAGTTTATACTGGAACGATTTTATTTGTGTTTATTAATAGTTATTTATACAACAAGGTCAATAAGATAAGTCATTATTAAACACAAGGTTATTTTAAGCCACGAAAGAAGCGAGTTTTAATGTTTAATATCGACCGTGTTTTATACAAAATTTTGTGTATTTTTAAATAAATTAACATAAAAATTCTTCGAATTTCTATAAAAATACATGGTGCAGCCTCTATGATAAACCACAAGTAAACGTAGTTCATGAGTTCTTCGATAAGTGGCTTATTTTTGAAAAACACTAACAAAACACAGTGAAGCCACGCCCTTCAAAATTGACGACTATATAAATTTAATCGATTCCTTTTACGGAGGTCACACTTTAATAAAAAAGAAAAAGCCAACGTGCTTTAAAGAGTTCTCAAGATCACTTGTGCTATATTAACGACTTTGACAGAACAAATTTGAGTGTCATAATATCAATATTAAGCAACAAAAATGCATAAAAATATTACATTTTTTTTAGTAAGGACAAAATCTATATTGGAAGTTTATAATAAATATAAGTATTTAACATATTATGACATACGTTTATTTTATGCATTTTTGCCATAACCGGGCCCCACATATTGTGTTTTTGTCGACCGGGTTAGTTTGTATGGAAATTGGATTATTATTTGTACTTGTATTAAATTGAAATAACCACTTTTCCAATTTTAGTTATCCGTTCAAACTTTTAATTAGGTTTTCTCAGTATTTTCATTAAATATATACGTTTATGTAAATAAATTGTAAGTACTTCATCCCAATATGGAAATTTCTACTTAAACTTGATTTTAAAAAATATAAAAAAAATAATAAATGGATAATAATATATCGCGTATACTTCTACTTATACAAACGAATTTTTCTTTAATAAGTTATCGCTTTTCAAGGTCATCTTTTATATAAAATTGTAATAAAGGGACACTCTTTAATGTCCACTGGTCCGGAAAAAATATTCCGGATCATTTTTTTCAATCGAATGAATTTGGCGTCAACAAAAATCGAGAGGCGCAGGTCCGTGCAGCTGGTGGGTGTCGATTGTGCAACTGGTCTTCCTCTTTTTCTCCTCTTTTACCTGTCCAGGTAGACAAAACAGAAGCACTCAACGGAGAAACTCCCACCGGATTAGGAGAAGAATTGCTTGGATATGGATATCTCAATTACTGAAGAACCGAGGTACAAATCGAAAGGAAACCACATTCATTGTTGAGGCTCTGAAGCTCTAATTTGGATTAGGAATAATATCGGAATGAGCTACTGTTTGCGCCTTTGTTCCTCGCCGACCCACATTCTGTTCCCTCTTTTGTCCTCCAGCCATCCACTCCACTCCAGCCAAGACTCAGAGCCGAGGAGAGGAGATTACCCAATGTGATAATTCCGAAACTCGTCAAAAAGATCAGAAACGAAGAAGGAGGAAAAAATAGTTGCCACAATGGATTGGTCTCATAAAAACCCAGAAATAATTTCAGAAATGTCAGACCGTTTTCATTAGGGCCAAGAACCGAAGAGAGACGCCACAAAGATCTCTGAAGATTATTCGTATCCATATTTAATCCCTGTTAGTTATCGATTTTTGTTCCACATCTTGTTCAAAGTTATTAATTTTTTTGGTACAGTTTTATTTAAGAGCAGGTATTTTGCAGATGATATTTCTGATGGATTAGGATCAAAATAAACCTGATATTTGTTTTAGATCAATTTCAAGAGGCTTTTGAAGAGACGATGGATTAGAAGTTTGTTGATTTTTTAAAAATATGCCATCTTTCATACAAACAATTCAAGAGAATTGATCTATTGACTCTTTTTTAGAAAATATTTTATATTGGGGTGGATCAATTACCAAAATGAAAAACAAAAAGTAGGTGCAAATTAGCTATTTCTCATTATGCTTATTTAAATAAGCATCCACATCTCATCTTTCTTATGTCGACAGTCAATTAGGATACTCTCATATGTTCTTTTTAAGACTACCGACTGTATATATCTTAGCAATCTATTTTTGACCTCCAATTTCTTCATGAATTTCCTAAAATGATGGGTAACTAATCCATCACAAGTCAGCACAACAGGAATTATTTCAACCGATTGTCCCTGGTACATACATTTCAATTCGTTTGCTAAAAGCTCATACTTCCTCCATTTCGTTGTTTCAGTGTTTGTCAAAATATCTTTATTAACAAAAAATAATATAGATTAACTAGTTCAACAGAAAGGCTATTTTATTAAGTCGGAAAAGACAAACAATTTTGTTTAAATAAAGTTTTAATTAACCAACATAATAAACAAGTTCCAAAATATCAGATTTAACATTAACTAGTGAAAAGTCATCTAAGAATTAATTGGTTTCAAAGTCCAAATTTCGAGGAAAATGTTGTAGCAAAAACTATACAAGGCTGTTTAAACGGTAAAATAGTACCCGAAAACCGTTCAAATAGAGTTGTAATGGCAAAAAAAAATGATCAGATAATAAATTGCTTAAAAATTATTTTAAAAATTCTATTAAAAATAATTAATAATAATCTTTATTTTTTGAGGAATAGAACTTAGCTTTTTTTATATTGAATATTGTCTACAGTATTTTGCTAAAAAAAATTCACTTTGAAATAGAGAGAATTATAGCTGGTAAGTATTTTGAAGTGAAGCTCGCTTATTTTTTTTACATTAATTAGGGTAATCATACTTTATTCAAAATTTTTTTTTATTTTAAAATCAAGAGTACTGTTTATATGATAATCGCAGGAAATATATATAATAGAGACAATAGGCCCATAAACCTATAGTGATAATGATGGAGACAATATGAGGAAAATAAATTTTTTCTCTTATTTGCTGACAACAGATTGTAGTAATTTTTATAAATATAGTACAATTAATAAGTAAATAAAATAATTTAAAATAATTTGAGAAAAATAGTTATTTCTCTTATACCTAAGCAAGTCAGTTAATTGTAACCTTAATTAAGCCTTTCCATTTGTTTACTTTTAAAATAATATGATTTTTTTCAAGGGGGCGTTGGCCCTATTGAATATTTATAAAAAAATGTTCTTCATATAGTAGGCCGCTGTAGGATCTCTGGTCGAGGCGGCAGTACTCATTCATATGGTCCACCGTCTCATTAGCTCCTCCACAAACTCTGCGTCCCCCATTTGTTTCCCTCTAGTTCTTCATTTCCTCAGCGGAATCTCGCGATCATGCTTACGGTTTATTCCCTTTTGCAAGTACCTTGTAATTCTGGGTTTTTGAAGGAATCTGTAATGAGAAAAATTTAAGCGGTTATTTAGTTGTTGTTTCCATTATTTTCTCTTGTCTTTTATTGTCAGAGAAGGCCACCCATTCACTCCTCTGCTCAAAGCTGTGTTGACTTCTTCGGCCGCCCAGTTATTTCGGTTGCAGTGGTTTGATATCATTCCGGTCCAATTGTACTTCAAACCTTTGTGGATTTCATTTAGGCATTCTCACAAAAACTGGCTTTTTACTTTTATAGAGTTTCTTTGGAAAAATTCTTATAATATACATATTTTTGTATATCTGTCTTATAAAAATGAGTATATATTGTAATTAATTCCAAGTTAATCTAAACAATATTCCAACCAGACATTACTTTTCCATCTGGAATTTAAAAATAAAAAAGAACACCCCTTCCTCCTCTCAATTGTGACTTCCTCTTTTTCAGCCGTCATCGTCGGTGGAGGTATCACTGATCATTTGGGAAATGCATCCCGCGGAGTCGTCTAATAGATCCGAACAAAAGGATTGCCTTTTTCTCGCACTGCAATTAACTTTTATTTCGCGAAATCATTTTTTCCATATTTTTTAATCATCGTCGAGTGCGTATTGTTTCCGGCGTCCCATCTGATTACCAGGCTCTGCATTTCATCACCGTAATGGCTCAATCCCAGAAGAAAGGAATCGAATCTGCTGCTCTGCCTTCAGATGGATTGTAATTTGGATATTAAAAATTGCAGCGCCACGTGTCTCTGAAATTGTTTCCCCATTCGCCAGTGTTCTCCTCGTAAATCCTTCCTTCCGCTACGAACGACGTCCTGGTGTTGGCGTTCCAAGCTCTCCCTTATTATATGTTTCTTGGAATTGCACATGACCAGGGTAATTTTAATCGTTTTTGAACGGGATTTATTTATTGATTCTTTTGTTAAGAATTCAATTTCAAATTTTATTTCATATTAGTTTTTTCTTGATTTTTCAAAAATTTGTTAAGATCGATTATTTTGTAATATTCTATTTATTTTATTCTTTAGAAATTGAAAAGCAATAATTTTATACATGCATTTTTGTTGCATTAAATTGATATTATGATACTAAAATTTGTTCTGTCAAAGACAGTTTTTTTTAAACAAATGATTTTTTCTTTATTATTAAAGTGAGACCTCCGTGAAAGAAATCAAACAAATTTATATGGACTTCAGTTTCGTTATATTATATATGATTTAACTGTATTTGTAGTTGATTCCACATTAAAACAGATTATCTAAATTTAAATAGAACGCATTGAACAACAAAGACAGATGAAGTGTGTGGAACAGAGCAACTTATACTTCTAAAACAATTTAAAAAATTTTTATGATTTTTTATTAATTTAAAATGCATAACGTTTTGTATAAAACACAGTCGATAAGCATTATAAAACACACGGGCCTCGCTATGTTCGTAATTCGTTAATTTAAATTCCAATTGTCAACATTGCATCTAACGATCTTATCTTTATAATGCGTCATATTGGCATCAATGTCAAACCATTATAGTTCACTTATTTAACGATTTATTGCTAAAAAAGTGAACAAATTCGATCTTTATCCAAATAAGGTGTGTATTTGCATTTGTTAATCAGTTCATTAATTATTTAATAATTTGGTATAAATACCTCCGTATCTCACTGTCAAAACATCAAACCATCAATTGCTCTTCAATCGTCAACAGCTCAATTCAACTCCAATCCAATTAAAATGAAGATTTTCATCGCTTTTTGCGCTTTGATCGCTGCCGTGGCTGTTTCTGGGTACGAGCAGAAACACATCCCGATCGTGAAGTACGATTCTGAGGTGGATGCGAAGCACGGGAGCTACCAGTACGGGTACGAGTCTGCGAACGGGATCGGAGTGGCGGAGCGAGGACAGGTGAGGAACCTCGGACAGAAGGAGCACGAGGAGATGGTCTCAGAGGGCTACTTCACCTTCACCGACCCCAAGGGACACAAGTACACCGTCCACTACACAGCCGATGGCAACGGGTTCAGGGCCGAGGGCGACCACCTCCCCACTCCCCCACCCCAACCCGCCAACATCCAGAAGGTGTGGGACGAAGTCAAGTACGAGAACAACAACTACGACAACAAAAACTACGAGAAACACTATTAAACTGTGATAATTGATAGAGAATCAGAGCAATAAAATTCTTTAAAAAATAATTCTATTTTAAGTGTTTCACTTAACAAAAAAATGTCTTGGAATTGGGAATTTATCTTAAATCGAACCCTTGGCTTTTCTCCAATCATCCTGAATCAATTTTAAAACGATATTACCATTTTGCCATTATTTTGAAGAAAAAGTTTTATCTCTCTTCGGAAATACTTTTACATTCTTCTGTAGTTTTCCCTATTTTACTTTTTTTCAGAAAGAAACTTTCAGGAAAAACATTGATTCCTTTTGCATGAAAACTTTTCTTCTTTAATATGTATGATTGAATAGTACCGAGTGGTTGAAAGATGACAAGCGTGTTTAATAATACTTATGGACCGTGTTGTATACAACATTTTATGAATTTTATAATTAATTTACACAATTGTCTTTAAAAAATTGGTTTTTTAAATTTAAATATAAATTTAAATGGGCCGAAAATATTTTGTAATGAGCTGGTCACACCGAAATTTACTACTTGTGAACGAATCGCCCCCATTTTAAAAATTCAATTTGTTTGAAAATTGGTTTGTGTCATTTTCATCTGTCAAAATCTCATAATAATAATACGATCGCACAAATGCGCAGCACAGGGTTACTGATATTGAAGGAGAAGTTGGTCTATTGCATTTATCGGCATCTTATTGGATCCTGCTTTGGTGTTATCTCCCAAAAGTCAGCGGGCATAACGGTACTTGCTGATACCGTGTCAAATTTCAAACCGTCATTGCGCCGTTAATACCTGCTCTATTTTAAGTTCGTAAAGTGCATAATTCATTATCTAATCATAACAGTTAATTGGGAAATTGGATTTTTAAAATGAGGGCGGTTCGTTCACAAGCAGTAAATTTCGTGTGACCAGCTCATAACATAAATAGCCAAAACAACGGCTAATCCAGTCTAACCATACACTACGAATTTGATGTCCATATAAATTTGAGGGATTTCTATCACGGAGGTCACACTTTGATAATAAAGGAAAAGCATTAGAGCTTTAAAGAATTCTCGAAATTTTGAAATAACTATTCTAAAATTTTTATTAATTTTGAAAAAAAAGAAAATTTATCCACCACAAACTCAAAATGAGTTGTCATCAAATTTAGGCCTTCCATCTGACCATGTTTCAGGAAGATTCTAATTATTAGCTAGAGGGTTATTTAACCATATATAAAATTTGTATGTACTTTTATTAAATTATAAGGTATTTGGTGTAATAAACTTTAAAATCAGTTCTTTATTATTTTAATAAAATAGTTTATTCTATACTAATTTCTTTTTAACAAAAAATTACCTAAAGGTATGAAATTCATTTCGCTAAGAACGGACATAAGACTCGATTATAAGTTGGAAGACAAACAAAATACACAAAATCATGTAATAGGATTAAAATTTTTAGAGAGCTAATACACAAAAGATACAATTGAAATTTGAATGAAAAAATTTAAACAGTTGCTCAATAGAAGTGGTTTGAAACCTCTTTTATTTTAAAGCTTGTTAATAAAAATACAATAACAGTGATTTGTGGGCCATGCCACTCAAAATAGGGTTGAAAGAGTGGTTTCATCCTGTAAATCCTTTAACAATTCACAGTTCTCAAATGGGCCCCAGGGAATCGTTTCACTCCGCATTTGATGAGATTTTTTGCTTAGCTAACCATGAAACCAGTTGCTCTTCTCCCCACTCCCACCTCTCCAAATAACGACTCTTTGGCCTGGATTCTGTCACCCACACTTTCCCCTTCCCAAACCGAGGATTTCAAGTCTCCTGTTCCTCTGTAATTGCCACTCTAATCCGATTAGTGGTGAACAACAAAAATCTGGTGTCTCATCAAAAAAGAGCACGTGGTTTCACTTTCATCGCCCTCACTTTGTCTCTTTGTCGAATTCCACCCCCATCCCCTAATTCATACCCCGGAGAAATACACCTGAATTGAGCATTAAATAATATATCTTCAAAGTACTTCTCTGATGGAGTACCTTTGATGTCATTTGATGAGACTGATATTCTAATTATAAAATGTGTTTAAGATTTATTGGGATTAAATTGAGAAAGTGTNTTCCACCCCCATCCCTTGATTCATACCCCGGAGAAATACACCTGAATTGAGCATTAAATAATATATCTTCAAAGTACTTCTCTGATGGAGTACCTTTGATGTCATTTGATGAGACTGATATTCTAATTATAAAATGTGTTTAAGATTTATTGGGATTAAATTGAGAAAGTGTAAGTAAAGTGGAATTTGGAATTATTAACGTCAGATTCAATTCTTAATAAAATAATACAAATTTTATTATGTAAATACATATGTATATGTAAAATGTAACATATTAGAGAAAATTAAGACATGATTTTATAAAATATATTAATACTAAACCTGTGCCCCGAAAAGGGCGCCAAGGTCATTGCCCGAGGACCATTGAGACAATTTCATGCAAATTGCTCTGACCCCGTATAATATAGTGTATGGGACCCGGGCGCCCGTCTTGATGGCGCATCCTTAATATATCCAAATTAACTGTTAATTCTAAACTTTTTATAAAAGGTCTGATGAGTTAAGTTTACTATTGGCATGGTGTTTTTCATCCTCGTTGAACCGGGAGACTCTGATAAAATGCATGCTCGACGCAAACCCGCGGCATCTATGTGTTTTCTCACTTCGGTTTGCATATCTATTGACCCAAGATATTTTTGGGCCATGAAAACAATCGGCTCTTAGTGTACCTATGATCGATTTTGGGCACGGTCTCAGACCTATTATTAGTTGGAAAACTTGGAAAAATTTCTAACTGCCAATATTTTATTGAGAGCACATCCTAGAAATTTGATCAAAGTGGGATATATTGAAATATATTTTAAACTATTTACAAAGATTACAAAAAAACAAACATTGTCTAAATTAAAAATTTTTCGGTTACATTACTCTCTATCCATAACTAGCTTTAACCCTTCCTTTATACTGTGTTTGACCTATACTGGTCACGTGTGCGGTGCCGAATGGAGGTTTGAATAAGGGCTATAACTCATCAATGGCTAGATTGGTCCAATTATACAATACAATACAACAAATGTAAAAGACTGTAAATCAAGAATTATTTTAATAAAAGGATCCGCGTTTGCTTTCGTGTTATCGTTTGTATTCAATGCCAAGCAATCGGATTATTGTGGCAAGTACGGGCAGCATTTCAGAAGTGGGGGCAGCAATGTGGGTGACATAATTTCTCATTATTTGGATAAGGGGGAACTACAGTGATTAAATGGTTTGTTAAACAGCAATCCGATTGGGGTGAACTGATGTGGCTGGATTCTCCTGGGGCTATTTGATTTGCTTGTGGTTGAAAGGTAAGTAATGAGTATTTCCTTTGGTATACACTATAAAATATGTACTATAACAATAAAGTTTATTTTGTAAAAGTACAATGAATTGTAATACGGTTATATTACATGGCATTATATCGATTTTTTTTTTAAATTTTGAATTATAATTTACTTTTGTATGCGGTATTAAGCATTGAATGTATTTATTATAAAAATTATAAAAGTCATTAAAAAAACCGTAGCAATCTCTAACTGCGTTCTCAATGGTATTTGTATGTTGACTGATTTTTAGAGCATTAGTTTGACGATCTGCCAGAAATGAATACAGAGAGCAATTGAAAGTTACGCGATAGTTTTAAAGCGGTATTAGTCTTCCCTTGGCAATATTTTACGTAATTAAAAATCGATTACATTAAAGGAAAAATTGACTTACTTTCCTTCGCATATAATATCGAGCCAACTTAATGATTTTTGCCTAGTCTAAAAAAACGATTAAATAAACTATTATCTGAATTAAAACTTTTGTAATTTGCCTCTGTGGTCTAGCGCGAAATAGTTATGAAGTTATGGAGCCCTGAGAGTAGCGAGCTAACTTTGTTGCTCAGTGCGTAATGCGGGAAAAGGATGGAACATTCCTTAATTAAAAATAAACAACAATAAACATAATAAACCAGTGTAAGGGTTTTGCAATGTTGTTAAACTTTAATTTCATTGTACTGATCAACAAATTGAGAGAAACTTGTGGTAATCGCTTTTGATTTCTTCGACATAAATTCTAATATTTGGATAATAGTTTTCAATGATGTTTATATATCTATTTCATAACAAAATGTTGATTCGAAACAAAAGTTGTAAATATAAAAGTCCAAAACTGTAATCTGAGTGTCGGATAATGTTCGCCAACGTACGTCACATGTTCGTCAATGTTCGTCAAAATTTGTCAATATTTAACAGTAAAACCTCCTGTATCAAAGTAACTTTTTATGTAAATTGATGAATGTTTACGGAGGTCACACTTTAATAATAAAATAACATTAATGCTTTAAAGAATTCTCTTTTTTATTAAAGCCATTTAAAAACCCTAGCAAAAAAAAAGAGTGCTTTAAAGCACTTGTGCTATAATAACTTTGACAGAGCAGTTTTGAATGTAATAATTTCAATTTTTAGCAAGACTACCTCAAGTTCCGAACTGGAATGACGTGGGAAATTTTTTTTTATTACTTAGTAATTAATAATTAGTGTTTATGTTTATTTTATTAGAAATCCTTTACAGAGCTTTGTCGATTCTCAAGTGCATTCCTCCAAGAGGAGTCAGTGCAGCACCGTTCGGTTTAAAGACCATTGGGATTGGAGTTTTTTCCGTTGGAGATAGTGAGAAATTGTTGACTATTGTAGCTATTCCGATTCGGACCTGCATTTTACCAAATCTCATTCCAATGCAGTTCCTTGGTCCCTCTCCGAATGGAAGCCACGCCATTGGATGACGAGCAGCAATGTTTTCAGCCGTGAATCTCTCGGGATCGAAGATATCTGGATTGGGATAGATTTCGGGGTCTCTTTGAATGGCAAATGCGGGAATCTTGAGTATTGTGTCTTTCTCAATTATATGCTTCGTGTTGGGCACTTTGTAATCAATTTTAACCTTTCTTATTATATTCTCCATGACTGGGTATTTTCGAAGGGTTTCTGAAAAAAGAGATAAGGTTTCAGTGTGATTGAATCAATTCCAAGTTATTATATAAAAACATACCACTGATAACTTGGTCCAGATAAGTTAGATTTAGAGCTGCTTCATAGTTGAACACATTGTTATTTTTGGCTAAAACTTGTCTCACTTCTTGTCTGACCCTTTCCTGGATATCAGGGTTCAAAGCCAGTTCATAGAGGGCAAAGGCCATGGTCCCAGACGAAGTGTCGAACCCAGCCAAAAAGAAGAGAAACACTTGAGCTGCCAATTCCTCGAGAGTCATTTGTCCATCTTCTGAGTTCCTAATTTGCAACAAGAGGGAGATGAAATCATTCCTCTGCACGTTGTTCTTCTCTCTAAACTCCACAGTCTCTTTCACCAGTTTCATGAAGAAGTTAGCAGCTTCTGGTGGAGTTATGGTCATTTTAAGTTTTCTCGCTAAATTCGGATTCATGGTTGTAAAAAATACTTTTAGTAAACGAAATAGGGAAAATTCGAGAATTTTTCTAGCTGTTTTCCGGAATTCGTTCTCTGGATGACTTAAACTGTTGCATTCCACTCCAAAGGCCACATTTCCAATAATATCTGTTGTAAATTGGGAGAGAATTTCCTTGACTTCAATTTCACTTTTCTTGTCAGCAAGTGGGGACAAATAATCTTTCAACTGATCTGAAACCATTAAGAACGTTGGGAACATAGTTTTCATTTTTCCGGAAGTAAAAGTAGGACTCAGTTTAGCCCTCAAGCTCCTCCAATAGCTGCCTTCAATCGAGAACAAATGGGTAGACATGGGATCGTCTTTCTTGTTGAAGTAAATTCCCCGGTCTTCAAAATATTGAAAGTCTTTTATGAAGATATTCTTCAATAGATCCAGGTCTAATGGAACTACAGCTGGACTGATAAAATAGTACACTCCTGCAAGGACATCTTTGCCCTTAAATTCTTCATAAATCCGTTGGATAACTTCTCCTTCTGTGAATTTTGAGCCCATTCCATTAATATTCCCAAAAGGAAATGCAGGTTTTTGGTGCAACACTCCTCGTTCTGACCAATAACTGTATTTTCTCCTTATGTAGTAATAAATCAACACGAAAAACACCACCAAAAGAACAATGTAATCCATGGTTGTTCCAAAACCTTTTACAAATTATAAATAGTAACAACCAATCTCAACGACAATCCACAATTGAATGA
Source organism: Clogmia albipunctata (assembly GCA_001014945.1). Classification (NCBI taxonomy): domain Eukaryota; kingdom Metazoa; phylum Arthropoda; class Insecta; order Diptera; family Psychodidae; genus Clogmia; species Clogmia albipunctata. Next base: position 17,165 of record JXOV01015284.1, read on the forward strand.
CCTTAACATAGTCAAATCTGAATATTCTATTCACTAACACATCCAATCAATGAGATAACGACACTTGATATGAGTGATGATTAAGCGAAAATCTGAATCAACCAATTAATTATTTTTCGATTGATTCTAAAGATAAGGCTGTAAAGAATCACAGAGTCTCAAAAGTACTTTTTACGGAAGATACAAATAATTATTATGCAATAATTTTTCTCATTCTCTTAACATCCAATGGCAATTTAAACAATAAAATTTTCGCAATGTAGAATGATCATATTAATATTAATCAAAGCCAATTTGTGATATTTGTTTATATAATGACCAAAACATAGAACGAATTAACCAATTCGTTTATAATGTACAAATTAATGATATTTTGCGTTTCTGTTGCATAAAATTGTTATTATGACACTCCAATTTACTCTGTCAAAGTCGTTTTTATAGCAATAGTGCTCTTTATTATTATTAAAGTGGGATCTCTGTAAACAAAATTCATCAATTAATATGAAAAGTTATTTTGATATTGGAGGTTTTACTGTTAAATATCAACAAATATTGACAAACATTACCCGACACTGTTAGATAACAGTTATGGATTTTTATATTTAAAAATTCTATTTCGAAACAACATTTTGTCAATGATGTTTATGTTTACTCCGTTTATTTGAATTTATTTTTAACCTCTTTTCCGATACGATTAAAATACATACTTAGGGGAAATATGTATAAAATGGCATATATGGACAAAATGTCATAGGGGGAGTTTCTGGATTTTGGCTGTTTCTAGCCCTCATCTGACTGGGCTATCATGTGACCCAAATAGCTTTGGCTATCTTGCCAAAATTTGAACGCATTCAGTCCATGCGTCTTAGTGCAAGGACCCTCAGAAGTTTTTCCAGCGAAATAAGTTTTTATTTACATTTTGTTCAATTGAACATATTGGAAGAGTTTTGCAGATTGACATATTATCCTGGGGCTTATTTTATTCATTAAGGATTCATCTTTGTCTTAAAATAAGATTTTCTAGGAATAGAATCCTATATTTTTTTTTATTTTTTTTCTTTCAAAGTGACATATGGACAAAATGGCATACCTCTCATTTTGTCAATTAGTTGTATTTATTTAATTAAACCAGACATATTTTGTTCATAATTATCCAAAATGCCCATAAATTATAAGAACTC
>JXOV01015291.1:2542-23997 GCA_001014945.1 Clogmia albipunctata
ATGCTTATCGACCGTGTTTTATACAAAATTTTATGCATTTTTAAATAAATTAACACAAAAATTTAAAAAAAAACTTTCGCTGCCCTAAAAATTAAATTAAATTTTTTTTGTCTCGCTCACATTGTTTTCATTTCCGTTTCTAATTCTAAGAGAAAATGTAGAAAGCAATATCTTGCATCTCTTTCTTTCACATAGGAAATATTATCCGTTAATGGATTATTTCAAATTTAAAAGGACCGAAAACAGTTCATTTATTACCAATTTGTATTAATTTAAATTTAAACCATCCGATAAAACAGTAAAAAAACACACATACATCCGCAAAAACAGATAAACCCTACATAGCAAAACTGACTACTACATATAAATTTGATTGATGATAACATAATAACTACAAGTAGACGTCGTTCATGAGTTCTCCGATAGGTGGCTTATTTGAAAAAAAACCTACACTAACAAATCTCAGTTAAACCACGCCTAACAAAAGTTACGTACATATAAAATTGATGGAATTCTTTCACAGGAGTCACATTTTAATAATAATAAAAAAACACTAGAACTCTTTAAAGCACTTGTGCTATAAAACGACTTTGGCAGAACAAAAGTTTTGAAAAAACTCACTCGTTCTCCTGTGTGAGTCCTTCGATGATTCTTTAATGTTCCTAGAGCTGAAAATCGCATTGGACAGTATTCACAGGCGTAAGGCCGTTCTCCTGTATGAATTCTCCTGTGCTTGACCTTGAAATAAATTCATCAATACTATCTTAATACTAGCAGTTAATTTTCCATTTTACCAAAGAGCTCGATGTTGTAAAGCCTGACCCACAAGTATCGCATTTAAACGGATGCTCTCCACCTTTAATGAGATCGTTAAATCATTTCCAATTTGTAAAATAAAAAAGCTGTTCTTACTATGTTTCCTTAAATGAGCATCGAGCTCTCCTTTACTAACGAATGAGGCTGTACATTCGTCGCACTTGAACGGTTTTGTTTTGTTGTGTCGCATCTGCAAGGAAATAAAAATAATTGAAAGGTCACAAATTTTTTAAGTATGCAGTAGTTAGTAATACAAGTACAACAAGGTTGATAAACGAAACATTTATAAACACTAGGGTTTTTTAATATCACGAGCGTCACGTGTGTTTACAGAAAGTCCACAGTAATTGTACTTATCGCTCATGTTTTATATAAAACTTTTTACTTATTTATAAATTATAATTAATTGATTTCTATATAAAATTAATTTTTCTCTTTTTCACGAATTATAATTTCTAAAATCTTGTTTTTTTCACAATTAAGCAGTAGAAGAAATTTACCATCTTTGGTTTTATTTTTACAATCAGCTGATGAATTCACATGTCGTACATATCATTTGAATAAAAAAATAATACAAACACTCCCAGACCTGAATGAATTTGCTACAATTATCTGATTGTTTCAATAAAACAATAATTATATGTTAATGTACGAGTATTTATCGACGACGTCGAAGAATTCTGCTACCATGGCAGCATAGTGTCGAAGAATGGCGGCACTGACCACGACATCGATGCACGGATTAATAAAGCGCGCCAAGCATTTAATCTGGCGAACAAACGCTATTAACAAACCGACGAAGATACGAGTATTTAATATATACATACTGCCAGTGCTGCTCTACGGCGCGGAAACGTGGCGAGTAGCACACAGTGCTACACACAAATTGCAAGTCTTTGTCAATACGTGCATCCTAAGTACTAAAAAATTTCTGACCGATTAAACTGTCAAACGAAGAACTTTGGCGATTAAGACGAACCGACACCGTCTTTAACCATAGAAAGAAGTCGTGGATTGGTAATATGCTCAGAAAAGAGAACGACGATAGACCAAACAGGGCTCTAGACTGGAACCCACAGGGTTCAAGAAGAGGAGGCCGACCGGCTTTGACCTGGGTTCGATCGGTGCAGTTGGAGAGTTAACACCGAAAGGAACGGCGACAATAAGCCAAGGAAATCAGACGAGTATTTATATGATGACGGTCCTAGGCATTTCGTTTCTATAAGCTGATTGTTTCATCCATGGTTAAATTAACACCATGAATAAGAAACGAGACCATGTTTCATACAAATCAGTTGAAACACCGTTTAATCTTTGCTTCTTTTTGGTCATTACTTTTAAATGTGTTTGTGACTGAAAATTTCATAGTCCTATTCAAAATCAATCATAGTAACCAACTTTTTTCATTCATAGAATTTGCACACAATTGTTTATAACACCAAAATGTCTTAAAAGGTTATTTGATTTTCAAATTTAAATTTTGTCCCAAAAATGCGATTGAAACAGGATGTAGAAGACTTTTCCTTAATAAAATAATGGCAGTTACAGATTTTCTAGCAAATCTTCTGTACATTTGAGTTTTAATAACATTTTAATTTTAAACTATTGATTTGTGTAATAGTATTTGTGCCGTGTAAAAATATTATATAATTCTCTATTTTTTAAACATTTACATATTGTTTATAGACATAAGAATTTTAGTTAGTGAATAACAATTGAAAGAACGCAAAACCAAAGAAAAGTAGGGGTAATGACCGATACTGAATTGCTGTTGATAAGAAGGCGACATAACTTCATAAATATTAATCCCTGCTGTCTTAATTTTATAGTTCATTAAGGTTTGTATTTTTACCGCAGTAAACGACACGAATGAAAGATCATGTCTGGAATATTTTTATAACGTAAATTCTTTTCATAGAAAGACTTTTCTTTGCCCTATTAATGTTAATCTTATACGTGTTATAAAATTCTCGAGTCACAGTGTATTCCGAAACTACTTCACCGATTTTAATGAAAGCAATTGAAGGCATGTGACATAAGTTCGTATAAAGATCAAGCAATAAAGAACACTCCTACATGAAAAGGGTGAGCTTCCCCGAACAAAATTCATTTTAAACAATAAAATTTCGACTAAGTAATACTCCGGCACGATTGGACCGATTTCAATGAAATATTGTAAGTATGTAGGTGGTAAGCTACCCCAATTGTCTAATTTATTTCTCTTTAATTTATATTTTCATCACGATAAACCTATAGTGCCTAACTATTTGGTTGAATTAAAAGAATACTTCATAAAAACAATTAAATGGCAAGACGACTTTTGTCGGGTCGGCTAATATTTTATAATTATTATTGGTTTATTTGTCAACTCAATAATATGAATTTACGAAATAAATTTAATTTAAAATTCCAAACTAATGTTCAAATTTATAATTAGTATATTTCGATACAAGTGCTGTAATAAACTGGTCATAAGGCAAATGCCTATAAAGCATTTTTAAAATATTTTCTATTGAAATATGTTAAAGTAACTATCTTTTAGTCATACACACTTTGATTTTTTCAAATATCTTGAAAACTGTTCGATTCAAAAACGGTGAATTCGGGGAAAAAAGCGAAAATTAATTATTTTTCAAAAATTACTTTTNGGTCATAAGGCAAATGCCTATAAAGCATTTTTAAAATATTTTCTATTGAAATATGTTAAAGTAACTATCTTTTAGTCATACACACTTTGATTTTTTCAAATATCTTGAAAACTGTTCGATTCAAAAACGGTGAATTCGGGGAAAAAAGCGAAAATTAATTATTTTTCAAAAATTACTTTTTTCGAAAATTATTAAAAAATATATGTCAATAAAATTTAAAGTTTAAAGAAATATTTCTTAACTCTAAAATATATCTATTTCCGTTATTTAAAAAAATAATTATAAATAAGTAAAACTTGTAATTTTTAGAGTTTCTCAAAGGTAGCGTGTCTTTAGGCATTCCCAGATTTTACGACCTTCTAATATCACCAACCAGGCCCCTCCACTAAAATATTTACACTTAACGTCTTTTAATTAGGTTGAGATTAAACAAATTACGTTAATAATGTATACCAATATTATTGATTTTTTTTATTAATTTATATATAACTTACCAGACGTTACATTAATATATTATGTTTATTTTTGTACATTATATTTTCAAATAAAACATTTTGAATTAAATTAATTCAATTGTGTTAAGTGTAAAGTTTTTGGTGAAGACCTCTGGTTGGTGATATTAGTTCGTCGTAAGACTTGGGAATGCCTAAAGGCACGCTAACTTTAATGAGTTGTACAATCTACAATTTATTTATCTTTTAATTTTTTTCTTCGGATTTGTGGTTTTGAAAATAATCTTTATCTACAGTAATTTCCTCAATTCAATAAAAAATCTGGGCATTACAGGGTTAAGCAGATTTATCTCAGATGTCTACGTAATGTGCCAAAAATCGAACAAAAATATGCACATTATTTGCAGATGTCCGTTGAAACGGTAAATATTTAAATTTTAAAACAAAAAACTTTAATTAGATTGCAATATAATCACGATCGTATGGATTAGCCGAGAACAATATTTTGTGTTTAAGGGCAACAATGGGGACCAAATTTTGAATTTGAGACAAATTTGTTGGATAGTTTATGACATTTTTTTCACTAGTGAAATAAAAATTCAAAATTTTCACTGAGTGCCATCCGATACGGGAGTGCAAAAAACAATTTTAGGGTCTGTTTTTTTTAATTTACATTTAATTAAATTAATTAATTTGAATTGGAAGACCAACATGTTACCACGTTTTGTATATAAATTAGTATTTTTTTTAAAAATAATTGTATAATTTCAAAAATAATAATTTTCCCATATTATAAACAAAATTCTTAATAATAAAGTATATTCGATTGATACTCACCACATGCTGTTTCATGTTTGTACTTTGACTGAATCCTTTTCCACAAATAGAGCAAAGGAACCTAAAAGTAGGAATTGTTATAGCTATTAAAAAATAATCAAGGTCATAATTATAATTTAACTTTTTTGGAACTTGCCGTCCCGACTTTCCGTCTTCATGCAAAAATACAAGACGGAAGTCGGGACGGCGAGCCACAATAAAATTCCAAAAAATCGTGTATTTTGAAAACATTTTCTTAGTTGTTTGTCTATAATTAAAAGTTAAAGTTTTTATACTACTAGTTTTTAAATCATGTTACATAAAAATCTAATTTTCGAAACAAATAATTGAATAAATAAAATCTTTTTAAAATATTTTGAAAATTAGTTTGAGAGTTTGAAATCATTGAATTGAAATTTAAAGAAAACTAAATAAATGTGGTATTTACGGTTTTTCTCCTGAGTGGGTTCGCATGTGGTCCTTGAGGGTAGAGAACATGGTGAAGCTTTTCCCGCACTCGACACACCTGTGCTTCTTCTGCGAGGAGCAGTGGTCCTTGATGTGCTGCTCTAAGTCTTCCTGGTTCTCAAACTCAATCTTGCAGAGCTCGCACTTGAGATCAGGTATCTTGGAGGGGTCGTGGGTCATCATGTGCTGGAGGAGAGCTGTTTTCCGGACAAAGACCCTGCCGCAGACGGTGCACTTGAAGGACTTCAACGGACATCGGTTGTATTTAATGTGATTCGCCAGAGATTTCTTGTGGGAGAAGGGGGAGCCGCACTTCTGGCAGTTGAACCTCTCAATCGTCTTTGGACTCCTCTTACTCTTCCCCTCCTTGTCGTCCTGGAACATTAGGTCTAGCTTCTCCTCGACCAGCTCGTCGGAATGTGATTTGATCATGTGGCTGTTGAGGCTCTTCTTGTGGATGAAGACGATCCCGCAGATGTCGCACTTGACGTGGGGCTTGATGAATTGTTCAGTCTCCTGTTGTATGGTGAGCTCCTCCACGACGTTCTCCTCACTCGTTTCCTGAGGCTCTGTAATCGTGATGTAATCCATCTCCTCGTCGCCCTCTTCAATCGCGTCCTCCTCCATAATCTCATGGTCCTCGTCCACAAATCGGTCCTCTTGTAACAGAATAACTTCCTGTTTTGTTATATATTCCACCTCCTCTTTAACTGTTCCACTGATTTCGACGTTTTCCTTAAACAAATCTTCGTTCAAAATTTGAAACTCATTTCCATCCTTATCCACGATATGGGTTTCTCCTTTAGAATCTGTCACTATCATCATATCCCTCAGGGTCTGCTCTGACTCTTCACACCGCTGCTTGAAGATAAACGTCCTGGACAGCTCCCCAAGGCAGCTATTGCAAATTTGCTGGGGCAAATCCAGCTCTTCGGACACGGTTGTGATAAAAGTAAGCATTTCCAGTATCGTTGGACTGTCCTCGTCGTTCTCATTCCCACTGCCCTCCTCCTCCTCCACCTGGTTGTACTTTATATTCAGGGGGAAGAGCGATTCCGAGGGAAGCTCTTGTAAACAAGTCCGACAGATGAATTTAAAGTCCATTTTGCCACTTCCGATTTACACAACAGATGCCAGCAGCCTTTTACTCCTCAATTGAACTAAAAATACAGCATTTAAAAGGGGATTAATTGAAAAATAAGCATTTATTTACAATTTGTTGTCTGTTTTGCCTTTATAATTAGGGACTTACTTGGTTTATGAAAACCCCTTCAAATCATTCAAGACGCACTTTTTTGTCTCAGTTGGGACACAATTTCACGTTGGCACCACCGACTGCCAGCGATCGCCTCACGTCGGCTTCAATTCGTGTCGGTGCTGTCAAAAATCGCCATCCCTCATCAAAAAAAGAAAAAGTGAACCAGAGCCGTAATTTAAGTGAAATTGAAGTGAATTAAGGACCCAATTCAATTGGACGGACTTGTGATCGATATTTGGGATTAAGAGTGTCGTTTTAGTGTTGAAATTACCGTGAAACTGTGTCTATTTTACTACAAAAACTGTGTTTCTGTGTGTGCGGTTATGTGTGAAAAAGTTTTTGCAGGCTTTGTGTTGGGAGAAAAAAGTGGATTTTTGGAAGCCGTAATTCGGGTGGAGTGTTAGATTATTAAGTGCTGTAGATGGACTTTTCTACTCAATAGAGCCCCGGTGTATGGTGATTCGGTTCTAGAATCAAAGTTTATGCTCGAGACTGGGTTGGAAAACGCACAAAAGTGACAGATAGAGAGAGATTTTTTGTTCGTTCGTCGCTGCTTGTTCCGATTAAAAAATATGGAGATTGTGAAGAGTAGTGTGCTTTTTGCACTTTTTTGCGGCGATTGCGTTTGATATGGAAGCAGCAGCAGCGGCGGCCGCCGGTTAGTGCAAAAAACGGACCAGAGAACGGGTCAAGGAGAGACAGTCACCAGCGGGAACGCTGTCAGGCGCACTGCTCTGTTTTTCGAGAACAAAAAAAAATAAAACACGGAAAATTCTAAAAGGAAAGTGGCAAGGAAAATGCATGCGGAAGGTAAATCGGACATAGAGGAAGGGTGATTGGCATATAGTGAGCGAGCGGGAGAGACACCACTTGTACAGAGAGCTGCTGGCTACACAAACATCCAAGGACGAGGAAAGACGACCTGGACAGTTCAAAGAACGTCTTTTCTAAATACAACAGAAACAAAAGTGAGAGAAAAGAGGAAAACAAAAACATTTGAAGGAAAAGTCAACAGCTACTTGGACTGAGGATTGAAATGGGCCACCAGTTTGACTTTTCGCATCGGCCCAAAATGAAATCTTCTCATCGTCACCTCCATTGGACGACGACAACTTTATCTCCTACTACTCCTCTCAGCAGCAGCAGCCGCCACCACCATCATCATCATCAAAATCTTCCACAGAAGCAACAATAAAATACAATAAATACACATTTTTGAAGGCTCTTTTTCAACTTTATTTAATTCTTGTCGTCTTCGGTGTCAGAAATTCAGAAAACCACAAGAAGTATCAGAGAGCTCAGCTGTGTGTAGTCCTACTAACTAAAGAACAACCACAATAAAATAAGAGCAAATATATATAATAATAAAAAGAAAGAAGAAAGAAAAGAGAATCAAAAATTGAGAGGAGAAATATTAAAAAGCAACAAAAAGTAGTAGCAGAAGCAGAAGAGCAGCAGCACAGCAAGCTCAATTCAATACAAAGTTGGCTTAACAACACAAGAGAAGACTCGTCGACCGCCCGACCGACTCGCAAATAGAGAGGGAGAGCGAGAATTAATATTAAAAAATTGAATACGGAATACATTTTGAGCAGCGAGCGACGAGGAGGAGGAGGAAATAATAATATAGTGGCAAAATTCAATGGATTCGCTGAACAATTTGAGCAGCAATTCGTCGTCGGTGGGGGGAGGAGGGGCACCCACCGCGGCAGAGGCTCCAGCGCTGCCTCCGCGCAAGATATCGAAGACGGCGCCGGTGTACGGCTACATCCGTCACATGCCCTCCACAGACGTCCCCCTGATCCAGTCGCCTCCCATCCAGAACCTGAACATAGCCCCCAATTTGCAGGACTGCGAATGGTACTGGGGGAGCATCAGCAGGGATGAGGTGAAGGACCGGCTGAAAGACACTCCGGACGGGACTTTTCTAATTAGGGACGCCTCCAAAGCGGTGGGCGAGTACACGCTGACCATACGAAAGGACGGCAGTGAAAAGCTGATAAAAATAGGCCATGAAAATGGGAAGTACGGCTTCATAACGCCGTACCAGTTCAATTCCGTGGTGGACCTGGTGAACCATTTTCGGAAAGAGTCCCTGAAACAGTACAACGCCATCCTGGACGTCACCCTGCTCTATCCCCTGTCTAGGTTTGTCCAAGAGGAGGACACGTTCACGATAGAGAACGACATCAACAAGTTGGTGGAGGAGTTTATCGAGATTGACCAAAAGTTCAATTCAAGGTCCCAGGAGTGCGAAGAGATGTGGGAGAACTACCTCAAGATCCAGCAGCAGATCGAGTACAAGACGCAGGCGATCTCAGCGTTTCAGTGCGCCCGGAAAATGTTTCTGGACCAGCTGCAGCTCCTCAAGGAGAAAATCGCGCAGCCCCACGAGCTGAAGGGGCTGCTCGAGAACACGGAGGTCCTCAATCAAAGGCTCAAGACTCTGACCGAGGACGAGAAGAAGCTGGAGAACGAAATCAATCAGCAGCAAAAGGAGTACCAGACATGCGAACGTGATATTAATTATTTAAGACCCGAAGTACAAAACCTGAGGAAGCGGCGAGAGAAACTCGAAAGGTAAGGAGATGTTTATTAATGTTTTAAATTGGTCTGGTTTGATATCTTAACTATTATTTATGCTACAAGGGTGTAAAGTCAGTAATTTGTTGTGATGATTGCAACGATTCAGGTCTTCAGGATTAAAAAGGAAACAATTATTTGGAAGTCCTCTTCAAATCCAGAACAGAACGAAGACGTAATTCTTCCTTAATTTTACCTAATAGCAGTTTGTTGCAGTTGTTGTAAGATCTTTTATGCATTTTTGTTGCATAAAATTGATATTATGACAATAAAATTTGTTCGGTTAAAGTCGTTTTTATAGCACAAGTGCTTTAAAGAATTCTTTAAAGCTCCGTGAAAGAAATCCAACAAATTTATGCGGACGTCAGTATTGTTATGTATGGTTAAACTGTATTTGTGGATGATTTCACAACATAACGGAATGTTTCAATTAAAATATAACGTTGTAATTGAAGGAGTAAGGTGATATTTTCTATGAGCAAGTAAGAGAAACAAGATATATATAAGCTTACTCCATCATCCCGTAAAATTAGAAAAAGAAATAAAAACACTGTCAGGAGGGGAACTAAAACGTATGTTTATTTTTAATTTTTGTGTTAATTTATTTAAAATTGCATAAAGTTTTGTATAAAACACGGTCGATAAGTCGACCTAGTTGTATGAATAACTATTATTTCAACTGGATTTTCTTCAAATCTTGTTATGAGACATATATCCACCTTAATATGTCCCATTGTTTGTAATTCTGCACCATACTTACAGCCTGGATTGGTAACCATCCCCCACTTCGATGGCATGTAGATATATTGACCATGCCCTGTTCTAAGCTTGTTTAGGTTTTTGTTGCAAATTTGCATAGAATTTGTGATTTCCTATGGTAAAATTAAGATTTAATTATTTTCTTAAAGAAGTCATCAATTTATGGTAATTTTATAATAATTTTATTCACGAAGCTATTTTGCCATTTATTTATTAAGTGTTAAGATAATTATTATTTTTTAAACGCTTTAAATTATACCTATTAATTTAAGAAATTGTAAAGAATTGGCTATGTTGTTGATTTTTAGAATTATTTTTAATTGGAAAGAGGCCGTAGATCGATAATTAAATTTCCCCGTTCTTGACTTTAATTAGCTGGTGCTATTTTGTTAAACTCTAGTTAAAATAAGTACTGACATAAGCACTCACTTTCAATTTAAGTACTTTTACTTGAGGTTATTAAATTATTCAAGGTTATTTGGATTTTTAATGAACTTGATCTTTCTGTTTGGGATTTTTGGCTAGAGTCTATTTAATGGGTGATCTCTGGTTGATTTGTTGTGATTTTTTTAGAAATAATTTATTTGTTTTGTTTAACTTTGGGGGAAATTGAAGTTATTGCGTTAAAATAACTTGAATAATTTGTTTCCGTTCAATTTCGTTTTAATTTTAATGAACAATTATGAATTTGCGGTTACATGTTATCGTAAAATGACCCATGTGAAGTGGATTTGATATTCCAATCGAGAGGAAGAATAAACCTTGTCAATTAATCAGTTTTTATCAGCTGTGATAACGGTTTTGATAAATGCATTTTATAGACTTTTTTTTATTTGCAGCATATTATTTTGAGATACTGTTTTTTAATGAAGGAGATTATAGATTGAGGTTGTAGCATTGAAATGATGAATTTAGAATATTCTTATTTAAAAGTGGTTTTCATAGAAATATTCAAGTTCTTTTGGGTAATTTGCTAATTCTTGGAACTATTTCCGCAAATCATTCCATTCCAAGTTTGGGTTTTGAATTCGTTTCCTACTAATGAGATTTGTACTATGTTCTCAAAAGGAATAGTAAGAATTGCTTGAAAAAAGTATTTAAATGAGGAAATGTAAAATTGGACCAAGTAACCTATGAATGTGTTGTAGTCCTCACAAATACATATGAATGATAACCGATCTGATGTACCTTGAACTGATGGGTGCCGCTAACCGCCTCCTCTTCACGTAAGCGTTCCCCTATCTATTTTTACGCTAAAGGAGGCGGATAGGATATATGTGCAAACGACCTGCCATTCGGCACCGCCCACTAGGGCAGTATAGGTCAAACACAGTATAAGGAAACGATTTAATAGTCCTAAACCCTGTAGAAGGACAACGTAAAGAAATAATAATATTATATTTGTACACAAAACCAATACTAATGCAAGATGACGAACGTGTCAATTTGGTAATTTCTAGACACAATACATTTAAAGCTGACTTGGTTTAAAACAGAGTTGAAAACAAAGCAAACTGTCTTTTTTGTATGAATTTTGCATGCTGTTCTTCTAGCTGACGAGCGCCAAATGTTAGTTGTGCATAAAGTGTTAGTAATATAGGGGTTTGTCTTATTCAAATAAGGTAATTGTTTTATAATAAAATTTGGGGAAACTTGGGAGAGATGCCATACTTTTTGGAAGAAGAGATGTAAAGTGCAAAATGAAAGGATTAGTAAATTGAAATGCTTTTAACTTTGAAGTCTTATTAATATTGTTTATTAACATATCAATATATTTTGGCTGTAATAAAAACTGACAGTTGGATATTTGACAACTTTTCCAACATGGGAGCGATGGCTTCTTTTTATATGAATTATAATTTTTAGTTTATTTTTCATGACTATCGCAATCTGAAAAATATTTTTTGCAAGACTCGTGAGACCCTTTTTTGACCAGAATACTTAATCAAATAAGCCGTTTTTATTTTTGCGATTTCCAAAACTAAGTTTTTTTTCGGTTTACTAGATCCATTGTTATTAATGTGTATGATAAATAATTATAATGCCAAAACATTTGCAAATAAACTGGATCTTTCTAATACTCATAATTTGCTGCTGTTCAATGAACGGATACTGATGAAAGTGTGAAAGAGATGGCTTTCTTCGTAGTATGTGTGTTCTGTTTCGGTGGTAAAAACCTGTCAATAAATACGCTCTGTATAGAATCATCAGTTCATGGTGCTTCATAACAAATAATAATTCGTAAAAATATGATATTCAATTGTCAATTGTGAAAGATTGGCAAATGAATAGATAGGGCATTTGTTATCTTTGATTACGTAAAACCAATTAGTTAGACCTAGACCGGTAACGGTTGTTGAGTCGAGGAAGAAGAAAAATGGTATCTCTCCCAAATTGATGGGAGAGATGCCACAGCGCTCAAATTATTAGTACAGGATTGCAAACATGGTACAGCACTAATCAATGCATTTATAACAACCTATATAACACATTTAACCACAAATTACTATAATTTATCGTTGTTTAGTTAAATTATGATAAGCGAAACCTTATAAGCTCCAAGGGTAATAAACAAAGAGGTCGTGCAGAGTCAGTCTGATTCAAAATGATCTTAGAACACATTTATTTCATTGACTGTACTCTTGACTTTAAGGAATTTACACCATTTCTTTACTTTTTTTTAAAGGAAAAACCAAAAAATTAACTTTTGCGATTATTTCCACATTTAGGCTCTAATGAACTTTTTTTTTAATCATTTTAACACACACAAATATTATTATAGATACTTATTACACGCACTGAATTACAGTAATAATAATTTATAGTAATTTCCTCTAATCACACCAACCTAAACAAAGTTTGACATTTCGGAGATGACGTCATTAACGAAATTTCAAGCCACAGTCGCTTAGTCGTTGTTGTTGTAAACAAGTATTCGGCATTCTTCTGTTGAGTTAAGCGATTTTTACCATTTTAATTTAGCAAAAAATATCAATTTTTACACAGAAAAAAAAATACTTCTAAGGTTTACCCATCCCAAATTAAAGAGAGTATGGCGTCTCCCCCAAGTTTACGTTCTATTCTTAATATTTGACAATTAAATATAGATTTTTGGTTAAGGATTGTATGATCTCAACAAAAGTGCATTTTAACCGGAGAAGAAATTAGATTAGAAGCCCAATGTAAATGGTATTCGGTTAGCAATTTATTTAGCAAATTTACACAAGTAATTATGACAGTTAATGGTGGTTTTTGAATTTCTCTTCTTCAATGCATCAATTTCTTTGGGGCTTTGAACTTTACCTTCGTTTTTTTTTGGTTAAAATTTGAATTTATTTCAAGACTTGTTTAAGGGAGGTTAGCGAGCTATTTTAAACGACGCGATCTTAGGCATAATGGCAAGTTTAAACCATAATTTGTTCATTTCCAATTAGATCGTAGAATAAATGGCAGTTCCTATCTATTTTAATTGGTTTTCTATTCGATTAAAAATCAATAAAATGGGAATTGTCAACAAATGTTAGTGTTTTCAATTAAGATTTTCTAGTAACTACTGTTTGTGTGCCTTTAATTTATTTTACTATTAATTGCCATCAAATTGTTTTGCTCTATATCTCTCTCTTTGTCTCTAATTTGAAAAGTAAACCTTTTACTATATATTTCGTTTGTGTGTGGATGAGCTGTGTGCTTACAAAACGATTCTATTTAAAGTTTTTATGATGTGAATAAAAGTAAAACAAAAGAAGCCGTTAATTTGTAGTCGGACTCAATTAATAACACTCTGAATTAACGTAATTTATCTACAATTTGTGTGTTTCAATTGGTATTAATTTTTAGCCATGGGATTCGTGCCAAATCGAATTTTGTACATGCAGTTTTGTTTTACTTTGAGTCATGTCCATTTGGGAAATTTGTCATTTTTTTTTCATTATTTGCTTAAAAATGAATCAAGTTTATAAATTGTTGAAATTTTAGCGATTTCTCTGAGGTTGAGAGAGTTGATTAATTCGGAATTGGGGAATAAATTCAATTATTCGCTCAAGATGAAAAGGGATATAAAAGTCATCTTTATTCATCGCTGCCAGATCCATTTAACGATGCTTCTTAAATTCTCGCCGTCATTATTAAAATATGATTAATTTTAATAAAGTGAGTGAGTGCATGTTCTAGAGCACGTTTGATGTTTTGTAGTCGAATGCGCTAAAATTAGCCGATGTGTAGATTAGATTACTGGCTCAATATAAAAGGAGAGTAAGAGAGAGAGAGAGGGAGGGAGAAGAATTGATGCAATTGGCGATAAATTGCGCTAGACGATTTTCGCCATATGTCGTATATATTCTCTGTCGTCAAGTTTATTGATGGGCTTTACTAGAATTAATAGTATTATTATTGTACGGCAAAGTTAAACGATTGATACGCGCTGCACAAAGCCATTAAGACCCACTATGAATATCTAGATACAGTATCGGGCAAAATTATCGAAACGAAAGGGGTATTGCCAATTATATTATCAGTTTTGTGATTAAATTAAAAAAAATATTAATCATTCTTTGTAGATTTGTTTGATTTTTTTTATTATTTGACGTTTTTTAACAAGAACAGTTTGTTTATTTTTTTTACTTGGATTTATGGGGTTAAAAATTTAACATTCAATATATAGCAGAATCCGGTTATATTGGCATTAAAAATACTACAAGGAATATTCTTCTTATCATAGCCTTTTATCCCATTTCATTTGGGGTCAGCTTTCCTAGTAAGCAATCTCTATTTTCTTCTATTCTGCGGAGTGTGCTCTTCAAAATTTGCGATTTTTACTTCTGGTTGGCTCTGTAGTCTAGCGGTTAGCACCCTAGACTGCCTCCTAGAGGTCGTCAAATTCTGGGCGGACATTTTTCTAGCTTGAAAAAGTTTCCATTTGTGCATATCAATAACATTACGAAATAATATTCATAGCGAATTATAAAAATAAGTAATGGCGCAAACAAATAAATAAAATGGGCGGATTGATTGACAACTGATCTAGGTACAATGAAAGCAAATAGTCATAAGAAGTCTAACTTCTTTGGGTTGAGACTACCCCAAGTTCCGTACTGGAATGTAGTGGGAAAATTATTATTACTTCTCGTTTGCCTTTCATCATCCATGTTGGTTTTGATCTTCCGGGTTTTCTAGGTGGCTCTTGGATCTTAAGAGTTTTTCGTATCGTGATCCTCTTTAAGCCATTTTCTTCCAGTGCAGATAACCATTCGTTCAAGATGTTTTATAAATCCACAGGGCTCTCCAAAACCGAAACTATATCATCCGCATATAGAATATTCCACGGAGTGTTCTTTTGCAGATTGTCAGTTAGATAGTCAATTACCAAGTTGAACAGAAGGGAACTGAGGGTTGATCCAAGGCGAACTCCTATTTAAACTACACAGTCTTCATTCATTTCAAATAAAATTAGCAAAATATAACACCTTTTTTGTTAGTTTGTTTTTATATATTTATTTTAATATAAGGCCTCCATTTGTTAAATCAGGACTACTCACTTTTAGACAGACATTTGTCTTCCACTGCCTCACGTCTTTGTGTTTGGAGGTTGAACACCGTAATTTTTTAAGGGTTCCTGTTCATCGGACTGAGTGCTGAAAGAAGACTTGCCATTAGTAGAGTTTTATTCAATAATTTACCGTATAGGATCTTAGATCTAGATCTCTCTGTTTTAGAATGGCAGGACTGGATCATGAGTAAATCTTAAATAATTCAGGATTTAAAAAGGACGTAGTAAGTAAAGTCAAAATTAATCATGGAAAGCTCGCCGTTTTGTCTTACGTTGTGAATTCATACAAAGTTTAAAAAAAGATCAAACCCATTTTCTTCTTGTTGTCTTTTATTTTAAAATGTATTTGTGACTGTTTATTGAAATTCGACAAGTTTCGCCAACTGGTGGCAGTTTTTTAAACTAATATTTCCAGCTACAAATTTGTATCTAGTATTTCGTTTATTAAATACAAATGGCGCTTCAACGTTAATTAAATTTGGAATTGGAATTTTGTTTTTAATGTACCATGTACACATGATCCGGAAGATGTGTATTCAGTAAAATAATGGTAGTTATTAGATTTTCTAGTGAAAACCTTTAAATTTTTTTGTTTTGGTTTTTTTTTATTAAAATATTTGACTTCTTCTTACAAATTGGGTTAGAAGTTAATAGCTTTCGACACATTACTGTAACTAAAGTACGATTGAAGAACGAACGGGACAAGGGATTGGCAGAGTCTTCTGTCAGTATGGTGATTTACATTTAATTTTACGGCCAAGACAAATATTTGCACATATCGCAAGTACACACAAATATTAATTGTATGACCTTCAAAAATGGCGAATATGAGACGGTTTCTTGTCTTGACTATTATTCACAGTTTTGTTATTATTGCTCATGGTGGTTGGATTGGAGTATAGGAATAAGTATATCGGAAAGGCTGTTATCATGTTCCCCAAATTAGGCGAATTACGGGAATATAAACCATTTACGATGCCGAGTGCAGTTTTTGCTATTCCGACGTTTTTTTTTGGCGAGTGTTTATCAACTTTTATCGTGAGACAGTCCCAAATGAAATGGAGAAAAAATGGGCAGTTGAATTCGATGCATTCATTTTAGACATCAGACGATATCTTGTAATGGTTTTGTGTTTATTTAGAACTGATTTATTTGACCATAAATGTATTGGGAATTGTCATTTTTTTGAAATGTGCAATTTTTGTTAAAAAAGCTCAGAGGTCGTAGAAGATATTTTGGATTTTAAGCCATAAAACAGATTTAAATTTAGAATTTTAATTGGAAGCTGTAAATTTCTCGAATAAAAGTCAAATATAAATGACTCAAAATTGTTCTTTAATTCTTCGGTTTGATTTTCGAAAATGCATTTTCATGGGTTTCAGATTTTTAATAGTTCTAGATGTTTGCTAAAAAAAGTCCTTATGAAAAAGAAACATCTTAGTTTGTAATAGCTAAGTTTTATAGTTATTTATGCTTTTTTGTTGTATAAAATTGATATTATAGCACTAAAATTTGATCTATTCAAGTAGTTTTTTAGCACAAGTGCTTTAAAGAATGTTTTTCTTTATTATTAAAGTTTGATCTCCGTGAACATAATCCATCAAATTTGTATAGAAGCCCGTGCTTGGTTTAACTATTTTAGAGAAACCCTAATATATAATAGTTTCCCTATCACACCGAAAATGTATCTCGGCTAAACAAAGTTTTAAATTTTTATTTTTGTTAACGATCTTTTTAAAATTGTTGTATAAATTTATTTTATGCATTTCTGTTGCTTTAAATTGATATTATGCATTTTTGTTGCATAAAACTGATATTATGGCACTAAAATTTGTTCTGACAAACTCGTTTTTATAGCAAGAGTGCTATAATGAATTCTTCACGTGTGCTTTTTCTTTATTATTAAAGTGTGACCTCCGTGAAAGAAATTCATCAAACTTATAAGGACGTCAGTTTTGTTGTATGTGGTTTAACTGTAGTTTGACAGTTTTTAACGGTAATTTTCAAATCAATATGAATCTGTATAAAAACACCTATCGTAAAACTCTTGAACTACGCCTACTTACGGCTATGAGCAAGAGAGAGATGCAAAACATTTCAAATTTGAAATTAAGTTCAAAATAGTGGCCGCTTAACTGAATTTTAATTAAAAAGAGGATTATTTTTGATTTTTTTGTTAATTTATTGAAAATTTTGTATAAAACTCGGTCGATAAGCATTATCAAACACCCGGGCCATCTTTAAGACAGTCGCTACCCTCGTGGCTTAAAACAACCCTTGTGTTTAATAATGCCTTATCTTATCGACCTTGTTGTATAAATAACTATTATGCATTTTTGTTGCTATGTTTCGAATTAATATTTTGTTATGAAATAGAAACATAAACATCATTAAAAACTATTTTCCAAATAGTAAAAGAAGAAGAATCGAAATTGGAAAATTTTCAAGATTTTGATGTTAATTTATTCAAAAATGCATAAAATTTTGTATAAAACACGATCGATAAGTATTATTATTAAAGGCACGGACCTTCTTTGAATACATTATGCTAGTGACTTTAAAGGACCCTATTCTTAGGATATTTTTAATGAAATAATTGACATAAAAATTAAATCTCTCAAAATTTATAAAGCATACACAATTTTTGAATTAACTTCTATTTAAAACAGTAATAAAGTTTTTATTTGAGCTATAAATTTGTGAATAAAAAACGAGCAACAAGAGTTTGGTCATAAATTAATCGTAATGCATTTTTCTTAAAAAGAATTTATTGAATTCTTTAGTATTTAAAGATTAGTTTATTTTATTTCGATAGGTAATGATTTCTTTTAATGAACTATTGTTTAAATTTTTTGTCGTAAAATGCATAAAATTTTATATTTGATAAACATAAAAGTCGATCTCTGGCTTTGTTCTTTATTTAAAGCCGTTCTATTTAATAAATAATGGCCGATTTAACGTTGTTGTAAATAAATATTTATATTAAAAATTGATTTCTGTGGACGTCATCGCGATCAGCTGCAATCCATCCACGAAATCACGAGACTGCAGGACGGACAATCTTTATTCTTTTTGAAATTGTCCAAATTCGATTAAATTGACTGGTGTGTTCCGCGGTGTTATCGCGCGGGGCCCGAAAAAAGAGAAGGAGAATTATTAGAGCTCACTTTGGGTGTACACCGGCAATCAGACTGGTGTGGTTGGTGTTTGTAAGTGAAATATGTGCCTGGTGCTCTGGTGCTGAGCCGTAAACAATACCAGTGGCGACAAACCGTCTCCCGGCTGCAAACACCACTTTTCGTGAGTGACAAGCGGTGGGCGAGGAGAGGAGAGGAGAAGGCGCAGAGGGAGAACCATAAAAAAATAAATAAATTTTAGTAGACACACATTCGTCATTTTGGATTGAATTGAATTGGTTGGATGAATGATGTGTGTGATAGTTTGGATTGGCTGGACTGGGAGACGTGTAATCTTATCAATTTCATGATTTAGGGTAATGATTATGAATTGTGTCTATTATCAATATTCCAATTTATCATTAATCATTGCCAATTTATCAGATGATGTCTCTTTAATTCCCATTTAATAATTTTCCAATTCAGAGGAGAAGGTTAGATTATTTACTTTTTTACTGTGTATGTGGCTGGTTTGTGTCATTTAATTATTTAAACAGTATTCAATTGATTGGAATTGAGGATCGGCTCTGTTTCTGTGCTCCAATGTGGTGAGGGGGAGGGAGAGAGCGAGGGAGATTAATTACTGAATTGTGTGACTTTGCACTTCATATTTGATGTGTTTGTTGGAAGCAAAAAAAAATTGAATGTGGGAGAATACTAATTTCTGAAATTGATTCATATATTTATTATTTCTATAGCTGCTGTTAGCTATATATACTCTTCAAAAGTGAATTAATAAGCAAATGGGAATAAAAGAGGGGTTGTGTGGCTAAAAAATGGCGAAATTCGATTAACCTTGAAAAAGTGAGAACTTTGCGCGCGCGATTTGACTGACCTACGGCAAATTTGAGTCAGTTTCGTGTAATTTTTTCATGTTCATTCAGTTTTATTGTTGGTTGGACAGTGACGATGACGAGCAGCGACTAAGCAGCCAGCACCGTGTTGCTGTGTGCACTTGAATTGGCTTGGACAATGTCACATTAATTAAAAATGCATCGCTGGACGAAAATGTCATTTCAGATTAACAGCGGTTGCAGTTTCGTTTGCAATTACACTTTTTAGTGGATGGAGATGTATTGTCTGGAAGGTGGAAAATGTCCCAATTTCCAGGGAACGAGGCTCTGATCTATATAGTTTGTTCTAGAGGAATCGATGATGCAGATTGAATAATTTTTATTATTATAAATTTGTATTGCATAAGCATTTGGAGAGGAATGCTTATCTCAACAGCTAATCAATGCAAACAACTTGGAGAGTCGCATCGCGCATCGTTGAGATTAAATTAGAAATATTATTGTTTTTATAATAGAAAACTAAATTGTCGGTTATCACTTATCAGTGTGATTGTAGTTTTGTTTGTCTTGTAGTTGTTGTTTGGAGTGGAGTGGAAATAGAGGAAAAGGGTGGTCACTTCACGGCTTGACAACAAAGTAAAGAAGACTTTTGCTATGGCGCTTGGTGCTGATAATAAGTTTAGGTGGATCCCAAATATTTATTATTTGCTATTTATACAAAATTGTTAAATATTAGCGTTTAAAAAGAGTCAATGAGTGCTGTAATGTAATTCTGGGTTGAATAATGATTTTCGTCTGTGTTAGATTTATTGAATTATGTTTTAGTTTTGAAATCTATGATGAAAATTCAATTGGAAATGGAAATTTTGTTTGTCGTAAACAGGAAATTATGCCTCAAAATCGATTGGCGGTGCTGAATTATTTCAGAGTTTCTTAATGAGAGTAGTTATAATAAAATTCTATTGAAAAAACTTTACATTAGTAGCCAATTCCTTTTCTGTAAAGTCCTTCATAATTACACATTGTTTAGTTATACATTATTCAGTATCCGTATACAATCAAAAATGGTGTAAGGAAACATAATTATTACTTTGTAATTCAATTATTACATTAAAATTATAATTTTAGATCTTATTAAGATGAAAAGGAAATATATTTGAACATTTTCCTTGCCTGTACAATAAACTAAGCGATGATTTATTAATCAATTTAATTTTTTTTTTCATTAAACGACCAAATGTATAGTTTTTTAAAGGTTGGTGCCTAATTGATGAGGGCTATCTCAGGTATATCAGTGACACATTGTATGATGCTCTATTTCCGTGATATAAAATTGAAACCGAAACTTTTATTCGCTTGACAAGTACTGCCCTTAATTGCTTGTGTTTAGACTTTAATTTAGTATTGGGGTGTTTTTTTTTATCTTTTAGAAAACTCATTTCATTCGTTTTGTAGAACTCTACTCGTGTTTAATTATGGTCCATTTAAATAACTATTAAGACAGTGAACATAAAATGAGAAAAAATAATGTAAAATAAGTCGTTTTTTCAACGAGGAAACGAGTGTTAAAATTAGTATATTTCTATACAAGTGGTGAAATAGAAGTTATTACAGTACGAATTTAATATAAAATGAGTGCTGCTAATAACCGATTTCACATGTGTATTGAACGCTATTTTGTGTAATTCTGAAAAAATACCAGTTAATCGATAATTATTAATAAAAACGTTCGTAACGGTTTTCAAACTTTGGAACAAATAAGACACCGTCTAATCAAATTAGAGGGAGAACTACCACTTATAAATAAAGTTTAATTGATTGGAGAGAGATAGAAACATTCCCAGCTCACTCTAATAAACATCATTTAAAAAATTGGCTGTTCCAACTGTCTATTTGAACGATTACTTGACGGTTATGACGGCCTAAATTTAGACTGACACAAATTTATTTGTTTCTTTTTTTCACTGGGGCGTAAAAGTGACGCATTATGAATCTCAAATCGATACCCAAGCTAACCTGTGATACAAAAGTACAAAACCATAAATGTTTATTTTTGATACATAAATAAAAAAATAAATTTCACTTTCAATTCCTGGGCCGTGTTTCTATAAGCTCACGAAGAATTTCCACGTTCGCCTTG
>JXOV01015299.1:0-10717 GCA_001014945.1 Clogmia albipunctata
TTTGAGTGTCAAATTTCCATATTTCTTCTTTCCTATTATTCAATTTAATGAAAAATCGATAGCAAACTAATATTACACAGTAGAAATGATTAACTACGATGGATAAACTCATGAAACGTACGAAAAATGGGTAAATTATAAAAATCAAGCATTCAATATGAAAAGGTCGAATACTTTTCTAACGTAATTCGAGCGCCCTCTACAATTAAATTGTCATTTATTGTACTCTTATTTAAGTTTTATGAAAGTTTCTTTTTGAATATTAAACTTCATTAAATTGTCTATCAAATGATATTATAAACAGTAATATCAAGTAAATATTAAGTGCGAAACAGAACTTTTAAAGTCCACAGCCAACAGGGTCGAATACTTTCAGGAGTAACTGTATATAATGAAATTATTGGCCAAATTGTGTTAAAAAAGGCAAACGGTAAGTAAAGTGATTTATTTATATATATTGTTTATAATAGAATTGGTGGAAGTGATACCCCCCTTCACTTCCAAGTTAATTAATATTAATTAATGTGAGAAATAAATCAATAAGTTAGTAAAAAGCGAAAATTTTGAATTTGATAATTTTTAATTAAATTTGTGAAGTGCATAACAAATATGAAAATTAATTAAATGATATGGTTTTGTTTTTTCATTTAAAATTGAATCTACAAGCTTTGGAATAATGTAATTTAAATATAAAATATTTATTTATTTATATAATAAAAACAACTATATTTATATCAATGGTATTTTATCATATTTTATTTTTTTATCATTGGTATTTTTTTCAAATAATACAATTGAATATAGAAAATATTTCTTATTAAAAGCAATTTTCAATATTAATAATTTTAATTTAAATTCAATTATTGTCTAGAATCTTTTAGCTATATCATTCCTTTTTAATCTTCATGAACATCAATTTATTTCCATACAAAGCAATCAGTGTAAGCATTAACAATGAAGACGATGATGTTCTGATTCCAAAGAGTGAAAATTAAAACCTTTTAAGATTATTATATTGAACGTGTTTATTGGTGAAGAAGACTATTAATGGTCTTTATGCCAAAAAGCTCGTTTGCGTTTCAACGCTTTATAAACATGTCTAGATTGAAGTGTCTGTAATCTTTCCAACAAAACAGGTATTGGCTATTAAGATAAATGGATCATTTAAGTCCAAATAAATGCAAAATAAATCGATTAAACATTGTTGTTTGGCACAAAGCCGTACAAACTTAATATTCAATGAATATTAATGTTTAGTGGCTAATAAAATTCTATACAGATTATTGTAGAGTTAGAGATTAAACACGTAGTTCATATGAAAATTATTGAGAGGCTAATGATTATTAAATTTTAAATGGATTTGGAATGGAGGTGACTGGTGATAATTATGACTAGTTATCGATAATCAAGTAATTATAAAACATTAGTCTTTTAAAATCACCAGAAAAGTATGTGGTTTAAAGAATTTCCAAATCTTCAATTCAATTGAGAAAATTTTCATAAAGATGAATTCCAGAAGTAAAATACTAAGAAAATTATTTTATGAATGCAATATTTTCAGATTTTAGCTATTTAAAGCATGCTCAGGTGTTCACTAGGTTCATATTTTCCCAACCAGACGACTCCACTAATAATATTTTATGACTCTAACATAGTGTGTCTAATTTCAAACCAGGGAATTCATTACCCAACCTTTAAAAAGTCAACAGTAAATGTCCTTGTACCGTATATAAAAAGTAATAATTTGTAAATATTAACATCCGTTTATTGAAACAAAAATAGGAAGTATTTTAAAATGTATTTTATTTCTTACATTTTTGAAGTTCTAAATCTAGTGCGAAGGTCACACATTAGTAGACACCTTTTTGTACATGTTTGTTGCATACAATTTATAAAATTTCACCAAGAATTGTTTTGTCAAAGTCGTTTTTATCGCAAAAGAGCGTTATAGAATTCTTAAAAGCAATAGTGCTTTTTCTTTATTATCAAAGTGTGACCTCCGTGAAAGAAATTTTTCAAATTTATAGACACTATTTTTGTTGTCCATGGTTTAACGGATGATTTTGAATACATTACTATTAATCAAACAACTTTATCGGACGTCACTATAATTTGCAACTATGTGCAAGAGAGAGATTCTAGATATAATATTTTCTCTTTCACTTCGAAAGTGTGTGTCGGATAAATTAAATTTTCTATTTATGTGTTAATTTATTTATTATAGAAATGGATTGTGCCCAATAGCACCTGCACTGTGACCTGTAAGACCTATTGTGAATTGTTAATTTATCTAACAATGCATAAAATGTTGTAGGTAACACAGTCGAGACGCATTATTAAACAAACGGGACTTCTGTAAAACATTCAACCAATTCACTACCGTAGAATTTAAAGAACGCTAGTGTTTATCAATGCCTTATCTTACAAAACTAATTGTATAAATAATTATTAAAATATTTATCCATAAAAGACTTATATTCATTTTTAAATGCCTATATGGACTTTACCTATTGTGTATTTCATAAAATTCACAAATTAGTTAACTGAAATGAAATTAAATGATTTTTATATCTGAGCCACCTTGTACCGAAATCAGGAGAAAGTTCAATAAATTATGGATAACAGTTTCGTCTGATCATAAACAATATTCCATTAAGATCAGTGTTTATCGTTGTATTATTTATTTTGGCATAAATAGAAATTTACGTTCTTGGGACATTTTCCCAATTAAAGAGCGATTTAGTGTGTGAGGTGTGGGGGTGGGTGAATGGGCCTAATTTGCGGCATGAAATTTTATCGGTTGGCATTTCCCAAACTCCCAAGGCAATAATGTCAATATAAACATGATTATGTACTTTTATTCCATTTTGCGAATAGACGAAAATATTAAATAAAAGTTGCCTTGCAAATAAATTCGTTCCCTCTCTTTGTGGGAAAGTCCCTAGAGAGGACTCTTCGCTAATATTAACACAAAGTCGGTTGCCCCCTGTCTGGCCTGTTCCAAGAAAAACCGACTGAGAACAAATCAACAGTCATTCGTTAACGGCGTTGGAAAACGTTGGAAAAGCGGGAAATTACGGAGAGTGTATGGGAATATTATTAGAAATTCATATTATTATTACCCGGCTCCTCCACAGCAGCTTGTTTATCGTCGGTTCAGTCGGTGTCGTTCCTTTGCGTCTGTCGGGCGCGATATCGGAGTCTAGAATTCGAGAGATCTATTATTGAGGATACTGTGAAGTGATTGTGTCTGTCTGGCGGTGATGGCCTGGTGAGATTAGTCCGAGTCTGTGCGAGTAAAGATCATAAGAAATTCAATTATCAACACATCATGTTCAATAAAAAACCGGAAAATTGGCAATTTATCTGTGGGTGGATTTTGCTTATGATGAGAAGAAGTGTGTAAAAAATTGGCGCAAAGGTTGTTTATCTCATAGTTGTCTGGCTTTGGTGGATTACACCTTGAGGAGTTATGTGTGCCAAAAATCGAATGCTGAAAAATTAATTTGCAATTCGTTCCCCAAAAACAAAGTGAATGAGTGCTTTGAATAGAAATGAATAGTGAAATGTGAAATATTAAAAAAATATTACCAAGTGTTAATTACGTGCCAAATAATTTTTTTATGATAAACAACAAGTGAAGACATAAATCGTGGAATAAATCGTGAGGCGAGTGATATTTAAAATGTACAAAAAATATTGTGTTTACTTTTGGAATCTCTAATCTTCCCACTTGCTCTCAAATGAAAAATTAATGGAATCCATTTGGGTTTTAAAAGCGATTAAATCTGTGTGGGCTTTTCCTGGTGTTGCACTTTTCCAGCATATGTTTGCCGGAATGTTATCAGATGTGCCATTAATCTCATCCACCACCAGTATTCAGGAATTCGCTCGATCCGATTCCAGAAATCTGAGAGAGCAGTCCATTAAAGGGCCCGCACATCTTGCATAAATAATACCATTGGCTTATTTATTATGGGCCATAATTCTGCAATCTGGCCCCAAGAATGCTGATCCAAATGACTTACTTTATGAGGTGTTATCAAATCGATTTCGCAAACACGAGCCAACAGCACAACCAGAAGTTAATGGTGCAATTTAATGAAACTTTAATACCACTTAAAGATATATTGTATTGAATCTTCTTCGGTGGCAATTTCCGATTCGGAGCCCTTGATTGATTCCCCCGAGCTACGCACTTGAATCAACTCAGTGCTCTATATACTCGTATGAATTGAAGACGCAAAATGTGTTTAACCATTATGTTTTTCTTACAATAACCTTTTATGAAAGGTTATGAAAATATTATGGGTTAATGTCGAAAGTCAGACCAATTTTTCAATCTATTGAATTCGCAATCGATTAAACAAATGAGTTTTATTGTGATTATTTATATTTTCGTTTTTAGATAGTAAATTGACTAAAAGATATTAATATTTTTTTAAAATAGTTTTAATTATTATTGAAAATAAATTTAATTTACATATACTTTATAATATAATTAAATTATTGCCCTTTTCTAATAATTTTAGAAAAAGGACCTCTATAAATAAATAATTCATAATCAAAAATGTAAAAAAGATTGAAATTACGTCGTTGTAGAGTTTGTGACGCTTAACTTTTTAATTAATTAATAATGAAGACTTGTAATTTTTTAGAAGTGTGTGATTTCCATTCATATTTAACAAAATCAATTCGATGTCATATTAAATATTTACTTAATTAATGGCTTTATGATGTTTATTGATTTAGAAAACTTTGTGGAAACTTGTACAATTGATTCAACAATTTTGTATCTTTATACAAATTTGAGAATGATAGTTTTTAGTTTATTAATAATAAATTTTAATTGATTTTTACGGGGACTGTGTAATTCTCATTAATATTTTAAAGATTCGACAACACCTTGGTTTAAATTAATTTACTTTATAATATTTTAGAATTTCTATTCATTTTAATATATTATTAAATATATTCTTTTAATAATTAAGGACTTTATTTCCAAATTAATTAAAGCAAATAATACCACAGATTATGATTTAAAAAGTCAATACCTGATTAATAACTGAAATTTAGTTTTTGAATTCGGTATCCTCCAAAAAATAGGTGTGGTTTGTAATTATTAAAAACATCTCGGTAACAAGATCATTGGATGTAGCAACATGTACATATAGATTTTGTTATGAAACGATTCTTTGCGAGTAGATAAAAGGAACAAATATTTTCTATTTCTCTTGCCAACATCTGAATAAGTTCTCTTCTCTTAATATAAACTGAAGTCACGTTCAATATTTATTTTATTACGAATATTTATATGTTGTGTTATCTGGCAACATATGTTCATGTGATTCATAAATATGATTTACTGTAAACGTTGAATAAGACTGTTAGTCTTACCCAATCAATTCCATTGATGAAAGAATAATGAATCAAATTTTATTTAGATATATAACATTTTTTCACTAGCGGTAAATGTTTTAGTAGTTTTATATTACATTGAAATTAACATTAAGTTTATTCAACCTTGTTTTATTTAAAAGTTATTATTTTTAAAAATACTTACCAATACCGTGGAAACTCCGTAAACTACAATTAGGGAATGCAATTCGAATTATTCGATATTCGAATAATCGGCCAATTTTAGGCTCGAATATTCGGTTACAAAT
Organism: Clogmia albipunctata; assembly: GCA_001014945.1. Lineage (NCBI taxonomy): Eukaryota > Metazoa > Arthropoda > Insecta > Diptera > Psychodidae > Clogmia > Clogmia albipunctata. The sequence continues at coordinate 5,667 of JXOV01015299.1, forward strand.
AAATCGAATATTCGAATAATAAAATACCACTTGAATTTTATTTGAATAATATTTTTTTAGTTAAAATTTTTATATAAATTATTTTAAATGAATTAAAAATTTCAACGGAGAAATTTATTTATAAAAGTAATAGCGTTTGCTTCTTACAATGTTTCAGTAAAGTGCGTTCTTATTTAAATTCGTTGCGATTTGTTCTGACTAAGGTTTTCTACCGAAAACATTTTACAACAAAAATTCATAAAACTACAGTCCAGGGAAGATATTAAATTTATTATAGATACTTAAACTAACATGCTGCTCTATGCTCCGAAAGGAGCGGCGTCTAGCCAAGGAATGTTGTTAGAGTAAGTTTAACATTATTGAAACATTTTATTAATTTTCAATGATACATACTAAATAATTCCTATTTTATAAAAGTCATTATAAAAATGAAAAGATTTTTAGTTTATTTTCCATTTGCTTTAATTTTATTCATTTATAATAATTAATGAAATAAATAAAATATGAAATTTTGTATTTGATAAATATTCTTGTGTATGCTGGTAATAAAAACCAATAATAATTTTATATTTTTACACTGAAAAATTAATAAAAAAATTGGTTAACTATGACATATATATTATTCGAATATTCGAATTATTCGTTTATACGAATAGTGAAAATGTTATTAAAATTTGCAATCCCTACCTACAATAAATATAAGAGACATAAGAGACTACGATTTTTGATACTTTAATAAACCTTATATGTTTAACGAAAACATTTTAATCGAAATAGGGAGAACTTGGAAGAACTGCTATTAAAAGTAAAATGAAACGTATAGTAAACTTTGAAGCTCAGTTCATATAGTCTATTATTCTATTAATACATTTTGGTTTAAGATTTAGTTGAAAAAGATAATTTTGTAATAAAAACTGTCAGAAGGAAATTTCACATTTCTTCCAAAAACTATCACTCACTGAAAAGTTCTTCGTGGATGGCTCATATGGCCGTTATTCACCTGAATAACATTTAATAGGATTAAACCTAATTTTTTTATATTTCCAAAACTTGGTTTTCCAATTCATTGTTACTAATATATTTCCTAAATAAATATATAATGATAGAACATCTGCATATAATTAATAATATGGCATCTCTCCCAAAAAGTTGTGGGAAAGGGCCATCCCGTTCAAATAGCAAAAGATGCAAACATGGTAAAAACGAAACAACACCTGACAAATATTCCAAATATCACATTAAACTTTAAATTACTTTTCTATATCTTTGTTTTTATAAATTAACGACAAGCAAAACCACAATGAATGCACAAAATTCGTTACAATAATATTCAACAAACACTATTAATTTCTAATTTTTAAGGGCTTTCAAATACCGAAAATAATATACATTTATCTTTTTTCAATCCTGTATTAAGTATAATGGGAGTATGGCGTCTCCTCCAATTCAACCTAATTAAAATATAATTCTCCTTAAATTCACGAATATGTCCATTTACAATATATGCTAGAGTTTTCGATTTGTTTTTGTTAAATAATATTCGAAATTAGTAAAGCTTGGCCTTGGTTTCTCAATAAGATTGCAGTATTTTTAATTATTTTTCTGTCGATATTTGATAAAATTCTTTCATTCGCGTGATTGAATATTTATGGTTTTTTAACTTTGATTTATACACAGGATTAAATGTCTTCTTTATTTCATTTGTAAATTAATTAATAATTTATTATGTACAACTGTTGTTATTTTTTAATTTTGAAGGCTATATTGAAAATATTTGGTATTAGTTTCCAATAAGGAAACATAAAGCAATATTGTACAAAGTTCTATGTTTTAATGTTAACAATTACGAATTTTCTGGAAATAGGTTTTCATTAGCAGCATCCCTTTTTAATCAAAATTCCCATTTGTGAAAGTATTCCAATTTATCTCTTCTATTACTCAAAATAATGATGTCCATTTTCTTGTCTTAACACTTTTAATGTCTTTTTTGATTTTTATTTTGATGGCAGAGCATAAAATTACAAATTAATTTCTTCTGAATGTTTTTGTCCGTGTTATAAGAAATTTGCGGTGAAAGTTTTATACCACTCGAAAAACCCTTTGTCTATTTATATTCAAATTGGTTCATTATTTATTTTAGCTGAGCTTTATTGAGGGACCATTTATTTAACTTTTTTCAGTTCGCATTTCAATGATTTATTTCGATTCGTTTAAAACAATGAACTCTGAAGTGCTGACCAACTTTTTCATTAAAATTCTTTTCCAAGGAAAGCACTTTATTTTTTATGTTAATGGAATGGAATCTGTATTTTAGACACAGAAGAACGAAGTGCTAAAATGCTAAACCACTTTGTTTTATATTCTCATTCGAAGCATAGTTCATGTAAATAACGATGCAAAAAAATAACAAAAAATTTTGCAAATCTGGATGAAACAAGAGAAAACTCAACATAGCAATGGTACTTTTCGTTGTAAAATGATATACTTTAATAACCATTTGATCTTAAATTAAAATATTTTAAATTTTCTGCAATTTGTAATAAACTTCTAATTCAACCGTTCTTCTCCATTAGCAAAATTAATGAAGGATTTGTTAGAATTTATTGTTTTTTATATTTAAAATATTCATCATTCAAATTGTCAAGCTTGATTTTAATATGATTGAGTAGCTTAAAATATTTCAATACTTAAATGTCAATAAATCTCTTAACCCGATTACGAAAGGATTTGTCAAAATTCAGAAGATAAATAAGGATTTCGGTAACATTGCAGATGAAATTCGATGGAATGGTTGTATTGAAATAATTATTTGCAATGCACTTAATCATTAATACTTTTTGATATACAACTGCGAGAAAATCAATAGCTCACCTAGTACATTTTAGTTAAAACTTAATTAAAAATTATATTTAAAAATTATATATAAAAATTGGTATGAATTGGTGCTGGTGCTTATATGATCCGAAACCATCACTAACATTATAACTTAAAGCGGTAAGTTCAAGAAATATACCTACTTTAGACCAATAAGACCATGCTAGGTGGGCTATTAATTTTCTTGCAGTTTTTGTGTGTATTTATGTAAAGGCTAAATTTAGAGTTCAAAATAAAATAAATGTTTTCTAAAACATATAACACCGAAACACTTCTAGTAAAAGTAATACAAATATATATGTTATACATCTCCTCTTTCCACTTTGGCGCCGATGGGATTGTTATACTAATAAGTCGCTNTTTGTGTGTATTTATGTAAAGGCTAAATTTAGAGTTCAAAATAAAATAAATGTTTTCTAAAACATATAACACCGAAACACTTCTAGTAAAAGTAATACAAATATATATGTTATACATCTCCTCTTTCCACTTTGGCGCCGATGGGATTGTTATACTAATAAGTCGCTTTAGTGCAATTCACAAAATTTGATCAATCATTGAGCCAATTTCTTTGATGATTTGATATTATTTGTTTAAAAAAATTTGCACCGTCAAAGTTAATTTAATTAGAAAACTGCAGATTTATTTTTAAATACTGTAAAGAATGCATTCATAAGATGTGCCCTGAATCAAAGAATGAAAGTTACAAGAATTTCTAATTTTAATTCTTTATTTTATCCGAAATTAAAAGAAATGGTTTGTTGATATAGGAAACATGTAGAATTATATACGTTGTTTAATTTATTAATTTAAATGTATACAGCTCAAGTTAAGGCTATATACGCACCCACCATTTCTCGATATCTCTGGAACCACAATATTAGTCTTAGCAACTCACAATTGTAATATGTACAAGTACTATGATAGACTTCGTGAAGTTCCGAAAAACAGAACAACGCACATTTCTCATTGGTTAGCGTCATAAACGCACTCGCTGATCTTGCTTATGGGATATTTATTATATAATCTATTGATGGGATTAGTTAGATAATCCGAAAAATAATAAGAATAGGCCACCAGTAGCTGACTTAAAGAGTTTACAAATTTTGATTCCGAAACATGAAAAAATGGTATAGAAATTTTCGAATTCCGATAAAGTAATAAGTAATAAAGTCACAAATTTGGGTAATATTTTTTTTGCATAGCAAGTTTTTAGGCCATCATTCGTCATAGCTAACATACAGTTATGTATCCAAATCAAAATTTAAGATTTTTAAGATTATTAAATTCCCTACAAATCGTCGTTATATATCTTTTTAACATTAGACGGCTGTTTCAGAATCCTTCGGATATCGAAGAAAACGATTAATTTATATAATTTTGCAATATGTTTGTTCCATATCATAACTATGCTGAAATTCTTGAGTAAATACATACAGTCATCTAAGCGTTTATGACTTTTAAAATGAGAATTAAGCCTATATCTGTTTTTCTCTCACAATTACGCGAAACCTATAAAAGTATTAGTAATGTAATGTGAACAAATTTGAAGGCGACATCTAGTTCTAAAGATAACGAGGAACTGTTAGTGCGTTTATAATATGACATGATTTGTCGGCAAAATTTTTAAATTATTTTTATTGTTTTATTTAAAATCAAAATATTTGACTTCAACCCCCTTGGTTATTAAAGGATAACTCTTCCAATCTAAGGTCTCCATTTCAAATTTACGGGAAACAGACAACGAAAACTTTCAAACTTGAAGTTCACATACGAATTATATGAAATAAATATTTATTTCTACGATTAATAAAAAAATCTCGGATATTTATTGGATTTTAACCAACATGATAAGTTAAGATACACCAAATTTTTAATTTGCACCATATTAAATTCCATTTCTTAAATCCGTATCTTTTCGTTTTTTACTTCTTAGACCCTAATTATGAAATTTTCTTCATTCTATTCAATTATTTGTCATTACAAGGCTAACAAAATAACAAAAAAGTAAATAAATGAAATGTGAAAGTTCAATTAATTTCCTGATTTGAGTTTTTTGTACTGAATTTGTGTAGGTTTGTTATTCAGAGCAGCCGGTTTGGAGCAAAAATTACATGAATGTGGTTGAAATAAATTGAAACTCAACCCACATGTTCGTCGACTTCAAGGCAGCATAC
>JXOV01015301.1:1035-11843 GCA_001014945.1 Clogmia albipunctata
TTGGCTATCTATAGACAAAATACGTCCGGCTAAATTAAATAAACACGACTTATAGACAAAATTTCAGATATGCCATTTTGTCCATACAAGCGGTTTGTCATTTTGTACATATGTCGTTTTAAAAATATAAATTGGATTCTATTTCTAGAATATCTTATTTCAAGACAAAGATGAATCCTTAAGGGATAAAATAAGCACCAGGATAATATATAAATTGACGGTACTCTTCCAGTATGTTCAATTAAACAAAATGTAAATAAAAACTTCTGAGAGCCCCGGCACTAAGAAGCATGGACTAAATGCGTTTAAATTTTGGCAGGATAGTCAAAGCTATTTGGGTTACATGATAGCTCAGTCAGATGCGAGCTAGAAACAGTCAAAATACAAAAACACCCCCTATGCCATTTTGTTCGTATTTCCCCTATATTGAAATAAAATAGCCAAATTGGGTACAATGGTTTCAAATGGAAGTCAAATTTGCAAAAGCCACAAAATGGAAATTGGTTTTGCAATTGGCAGAGAAATATAAATGATGGTCTCATTATAATTCATATTCATTTGAATTTGTTCGAAAACTAATTGATGTACCTAATTTTAGAACTAAAACTACAGTTTAACAGTTAATTCTGTTTAATTGATATGGAATTTATATGAATTCTATTCAGTTCTATAAATAAATGTACTACCTGACAATTAAATGAAATTATCATCAAAATTATATTTAACCATTAGTTTTTATTTAGTTGGAAATCCATCATTTCTGTATTAATTAATTAAAAAAACATGTAATTAGTTATTTTAGGAAAAAAAATTTAAAAAAATTTATTTTTAGATAAAATTTATTATTTATTAACATATTAGAATGGAGCAAAAAATTGTGTTACCATGGCGTGTATTGTGTAACCTTTGTTCTCTCTACTCGTTTGGTTTATCGAACTAAAATTAGCCGTGACTCAATTTTAGTTCGAAAAAACCCACTACCAGAGTTACACAATACACCCCCATATTTTTTTGCTCGAAATTAAACTTCAATTAAAATAAAAGAAATTTTTAAAAAATATTAATGAGTGTTTTATATTACTAAGCCATTGGCATTGTGGCTGAGTTAATAGATTAATTTCCTTTTAAAAAAATAGTTAATGATAGAATGAATAATTATTTTTATGTATTTTTGTTGCATAAAATTTATTGTGGCACTAAAATTTGTTCTGCCAAAGTAATTTTTATAACACAAGTGCTTAAAAGAATTTTTTAAGCACTTGTGTTTCTTCTTATTATTAAAACGTGACCTCCGTGAAAGAAATCCATCAAATTTATATGGAAGTAACTGTCTTTGAGCATAGTTAAACTGTATTATGGCTGATGTAACGGATGTTTCTTTGAATATGTCGGACCTCTGTATAAATGACGTCTAAATGCAACTAAGTGCAAAAATGGGATTCAAGTTCTCAGATACACCGAAAGTGTGCCTCATCTAAAATAACTTCAAATCTTCATTAAATTCACAAATTTTTTTAAATTTGTGAGATAATTTATTTAAAAATGTATACGTTTAGTGTAAAACACGGTTTATAGGCACTTTTAAACACACGGGCCTTCTTTTAACTCCTCGCTACGTTCGTGGATTTAATAATACTATTACTTATCGACTTGAACAACAACTAATATCTCATTATTTTATACAACATTTTTTCGCTCTTCAATTGAAAAATCAAATAAATAATTGAAAAGAGTACTAGTGCTTTAAAGAATTGTCGGCGGAGGAAGATTTAGTACCGTTATAATAATTATCTTTTAAAAGTAATTAATTGTAATCAATTAAGAATAACCAATTTTTATGTATTAATGTTTAATAACCAATAAAATTAATGAAAATATTGTTTTTATTATTATTTTCATATTCAAATGTTATTTAACTAAGATTTTGTAATTATCCACATTTCTTCACAAAGACAATTGGTAATAATTTTTGCCTAGTGAGAACTATATTCAACTCTTCATTCCTTGCCCTTGGCTAAGCAGAGTTCCTTTCGGATCATGGGGCAGCTTAAAAAAAATTATATTCATAACCTAGAACTAAATTTTGCACAATGAATATTTTACTTTTAAGAGGCAAATTTATCAAGGCCTTGCTAAACTATCAAGAATAGGTCATATATGCTTCAAATCAGAGTCAAGTGCATTTTGAAGAGAATTGTTCAAACTAATTTTTAACTCATTAACAATTGAATAAACTAAATAAATTAATATTAATTTATACATGCATTAACTATAACTAATTAAATTCAACTTTTATCTTTTCCTTATTCTTCAAATTTTAAAATTGAATTACAAATTTATATTACTGTCAGACTAAAAACAAGAAACATAATAAGATTATCCAATATTTCCAAATATTACTCCAAAGGTCTATCCTTGAATCACTTTAAAAGTTTCACAAAATCTTATTAATTTCGTCATATCCTACAAAATATCTATTATTGCTCTCAAGAACTTGATCAAAATTAATATGCCACAGAATTCTGAAGGAGGAAAACAGGTCTCAAGTGTTTTGTGTACCTTTCCCCGATGCGAAAAACTACTCTCATAAATATGAGATTAAGTGTGTTGTGTGTGTGCATGTGGAGATTGGTGGCGAGAAGGTACCGAGGCACACGAGGCAGGACGTCGAGGCGAAATTCAAATTAATAAGATGGCATTGTTAATAATCTATCATCCATGGCGCATTCATCTGAGGAGATCTCGCAATATTCATAATACTAATAATAATGAAATCATGTGATGTAGTGATATTATTAAAAGCGAGTCAAGTAGCATAATCTGGAGGAGAGTTGGAGAGAGGGGAGGGAAAATGGAGAGATCTTCTAAATAAAATTTTCATATGATTATGGGCAAAATAATTCAGGTTTTTTTCTTCCTATTTACACACATTCATGTTTGTATTCTGCTCCGGATAATAGTCTCTTCCTCTTCCCTTCCAACTCACACATATCTGCCAATATTTTCCATCTTGGGTCAACACTGAAAAGTACGTGCTCAATGGCGACGTCCTCGTCGCAGAAAACTTTTGCAACAAAACACACGCACACACAAACTCACTTGTTACATATTGTTGATGTTAACGACATTATATACCATAGAAAATGATATATAACTGCAGCACGGTCTTAGTTCAAACCCATAATTCTTCACTTGATTCCCTTCTCGCCTCTTCTGTCCTCAGATCTCGTCTTCCTTTGCTCCTTCTTCTTGTTCTCTCTTTTTGATTCACAAAGCTCTACTACAGTTCATTTTTCTTGGCGACAAACACACAGTTTACTGCTAAATAAATCAACTACCCCGGACAGCCCGATGACTGCATGCAAAAGTTAAGCAAAGTAATCCTGAATAATCCACTAAGGAACGGTCTGGGTTATTTTTATATCAAAAGTTGCAATAAATGGTTGTTTCAAATAAAAATGAACAAGTATATTAATTTAAAGATAGTTGACATTATTTGAATAAGTTCGAATATTATATTATACATTAGTTGGACAATTTACAAGAACTAAGTAATATTTGATTCTATTGAAAGCAGAAAATTGTTAATTATAGTAAATTAATAACAAAAAGATATAAAAGCACTTTTCATGACTTTTCACGTCAAAAATTAAAAACATTTTTAATAATAATTTTTTTGTTTAATGACATCAATGTTTTGTATAGAACAGTGTTCATTTATAAATAAATGTTGTATAAATAGTTATTTATACAACTACGCCTTATCTTAGGTATAATTAAACACTAAAAAAATTTCCTTCCAATTCCTGTAAGGAACATGGGGAGCCTTAACCTTAACCAATGGATTTCAGACTTTTCATGACTTTTTGTTTTCTATGTATTATTAGTCAATTAATAGCACCTAGACCGGTTGTAAATGCATCCAATTATTCCACCTATTATTTTATATTTTTTGCTCCATTACTAATAAGTGAAGTTATTCAGCAATGTTAACAGACCAATTGAAAAGACCACGGCCTACCATAGCAAAACTTTACTTGATCCATTGCGACTATTTTCAGCATTAAATCTTTAAAAATTCTTATGCTAAACTTATAAATGAGTATTGTGAGATGATATGGGAGCCTAGATCCTGTTTTCCAACACTCGCTTTAAAACAAAACTACCAGTCCGATCTGGCTAAAATTTTAAAAGTAAGGGTCTAGAAACCTGTTCTAAACAAAAAAATTAAATTTTCCAAAAACTTTTACTATGGTAGGCCGGGGTCTTTTCAATTGGCCTTTTATTGATATACACTAGGGGTAAGCAAGGCTTTTAATCAGCGGGCCAATTTTAATTGGCCAATTTTTTTGGCGGGCCGCACATTAAGAAACAATTCTTAATAATTTACAAACTGTTTGTATAATTAACCTCATATTTTAATGTTAAATAAAATCATACAAGATAAGAGCAGAAAACGACTTTACATACAGTTTTTACTCTGTTTATTTCGTAATACTCTGATTAGTATTAGCCGAATTTATTTTAGAAATGTGCGGCGGGCCACACAAATATGCTCCAAGGGCTGCATGCGGCCCGTGTTTTAAGGAAAATATTAATAAATGGCGGCAATCCATTTCAAATGGTCAAACAGGTAAAGTAGAAAGAACGGCGTTGGCATTTCGTTCTAAAAAATGGCATTCTAAAATATTTCCCTCTGTATTGTTTCTAAAATTTCTTAATAAATCCTGCAACTTGTCGTAGAACTTTTCTTAAATATTGTTTGAATTAACCGCTTCTGATTTACTAAAATTTGAAATAAAGTAGTTTTTTATGTGTTATTCATACAGCAATGCCATATAGAATCTTGGATATAGAAAAACTATGATATAGTAATTTTAAAATGTTAATGTTACAATATTCCCTTATAAAGTAAAATATTCTATTGATTTTAAACCCAGCCGATGAAATTAAATCAATATGTTTTTCCAGAGATAACCACAATAAAATATTTGCAGTGACTAGTCCAGACAATAATAAAACAAGACTCACATCCAGGTGTCAATGAACATCTACTACATTTAAAAGGAATGAAAGTTTACTATGGTCAGAGAGAAAGAAAGTCAAAGGTTTCTTTTTTTATATTTACATGATATATAAATTTAGTTATTTAAATATAATAATTTTAATGTAAAAAAATATTTACTAATAAATTATAAAAAGACATAATGCACATAGTTTTAAAAAATTTTACGTAATAAATACTTCCATTAAATATGTAATTTATTCTTATTTTACACAAATCACTAACACTTCATCTTTTAGCTGTTGATTACTGTTTGTGACTACTAGTTGTCAGTCACTGCAACAACCCCAAGCATGTCCTTAAATCCGCTTATTTTATATTGAAGGTTCAAAGATTTATCAAATGATTATTGAATATTATCCAGCAAAACTTTTCAGATTTTCTATAATGGTACTTAAATATAACTCAAATAATTCACAATTAAAAGTTTTTCAGTAACTTAGACGTTTTAATCGAATTAATGAATTCCAAATTATAAAATTCTGAATAAAAATACCCTTAAAATAACCTTTAATATTAAGCTATGTTGTAGTGTCTTCATTGCTTTAAAGTAATCCAGTAATAATTCATTTTCAATATTCCAAAATTTAAAGCCTCCATGGTTTAATTTCAATCCATTTATCGAGCGTACCAGGCGGCTCCCCTAAATGCCTTTTGTCTTCAATAATTTCAAAATTCCATAAAAACTAAAGCCTTTCAAATTCATTTATCTCATTCCAACCACCAAGAAACTTAATAAAAGTCATATGTTTAAGTAAACGGGCTTCAAAAGTTTACCTAAACTATTAAAATTAAGTGCAAATATCAGACATAATCCAACTATAAACCGGAATCATAACATAGGCCATTAACCCAATTCACAACTTTATTAGGACGAAACTTTGCAATTATACCTAAGCCGGAAATAAAAGGCACATATAAAATGTCTTATTTGCATTGCCGAATAAAATTTACAATATTAAAGCGCTCTTATTTCATGAATATTCATTATGAAATCGGTCTTTTAACGCCTTGGAAACAACTTCTCGGCCATTGTGCGGTTCGAATTGACATGCAATTTATTGGCAGATAAGTCGACAACTAGCCCAGACCAAGGAGCCGACCACTGAGCAGCACAACACCCTTGTATACAAGGCTGGCGAGACAATCTTATTTATTGGATTGCAAGAGTGAGCCAATTTACCGCAAAGAGAGGGAAATTCTGCACACAATACAATGAACTGTCAAGGCCTCTTTGTTCTGCCAAGGAAAGTGTAAACCCTCCGAGAATGGTCTGACATCCTTGAGGAATGACGGGAGAATATAATTCTGGTTTCGTTTTATGCTGTCATTCCATATTTATAATTTCCAGTACAAACTTTTATGCGCATTTTATTTGCACTTTATGCTTAAATAAAGGCATTAAAACCGAAATAAAATTCCACCGTCTCCGAGGCAGCTCCTGAACTTAAGTGCGGCTCATTTTCCGGGGCCCGGGTAAAGAGGGCACTTAAAAAACCATTCTCTGGATAGGTAAACACACACATATGGGCTTTGTTAAATGCTCCAGAGCCTCTGAAATACAAACCATGTTACAATTTCTTCTTATACAGTCCGCCTTAAGTTGGGTTTATGACCAAAAAGAACAGCAGTTGAAAGAATAATAAGTTCACTTAGCACTCAGCAAAATCGTGTCAATATTTTATCAAATTAAAGCAAATTTTAAAAAATTATCTGATATTAATGACAATAAATTGTTGTTATATTAATTTAAAGAAATTAGTCTTTACTAATCAAACACTAACTTAAAATTAAACAGAAACAACAACCAACTGAGAAATATTGTATATTATCAACTAATAAAAAGTCTAATCCTAACCAAAATGTTTTTGCGTTTCAAAAACTATTGCTTTTAAGTGTTTTACGAAGGGAGATTCTATCCTAAGACTTTGTAGAGGCAATCGTATGCGTTTTTACTCCACTATAGGGCTCGATATTATAAAACTAAGGTCAGTTCCATTTATATTAATTATAAAACTACATTTTACTAAATACATGGACTACAATTTTGAATTCTGAAACAGTCGTTCAATGTCAAATCGATGAATGGACGATGTGTTGGGAATTTATTAATAGTATGGTTTAGGTTAAATATGTCGAGCAATTTGTTAGCTACGGCTCATAATAGCCTAAAATCCAGCTTTGTCAGAAAACAACATCTGAGATTGTGACTTTATTAGCCGTTCAATTATGTCAATATTAGTATACAGTGATCCACAATGACGACATGTTTTATCTAAATTCTTAAATTTAATACTATTTTCTAATTATTCGAAATCAGGGTTTTTAGAATTTCACAGTTTATTACTGCCTACCATGATATAGTGACCCAATTTTTGGGAATTCTGGAAATATTTCGAAATGTCTAAATATTTATTATTTATAAAATACTCAATAGTGGAGATAAGAGGGTTTGTTTATTGCGCTGACCAATGAAACAAGTGCGCTTTTTTCGTTTTATCGTAATATCACGAAACCTATCAAAGTAACTGCAGTTAGTTTTCAACTTTTAACCAAAGCTATTTTAACAATAAGGTTATCCAGATCTGTGGTGGTAGTAGTAGTGGAAACGTCATTGACACCGCTATATGCAAGGAAATAAATGACAATTTTATGACAAAAGACATTTAAAGTAGTTATATACCATCAACACAACCCAAGGCAATATTATTTGGGTCTAATATACTAAATGTCCACTATTATAAGCCGAAATGGGCAAATTATCGAAAAAATTCTCTCATCATATTTGGTCAAAAAAGTATTAAAATTTTAAAGAAATAGTGTTTAATTCGGTACAATATAGTATCTAGATAACAATACACATGTGTCTAGTCCTCATTTCGAGTTCATACAAAATCAAAACAATGAATTACAGCGGAATCGATGAAGTCACACATTCAAGTGCCAATATCTGGACAACTTAGTAAAGGTTGAGCGGCTTCGGTTTTAACATAAAATTGTGATTTATTAAGATTAATATTGTGTGTAAATTTGAAGTTCTTGCGACATCTTGTTCCAGAGATATCAAAGAATCGTGGGTGCATTTATAGAGCTATCTCACCCTGTATATGAACATATTTTGAATGTTCAAATAAATAACTAAAATTAGATATACGTGGCCCGGGTAATGGCCCGGGCACCCATCTGGGTTGCCCAACCTTATTCTTGATGAAGCAAAATGAATCACCACCAAAATTATTATTTTATGCAAAATATTTTTAAAAAAACTGAAGAAGTATTTTTCTAAATGTTTTTAATTAATCGATTTTATGTTTAAAATGGAACATTTAATAATTTCAAGTTAATTATAATACGCAAACATTAATATGTGTTATATTTAATACAAACAAATAAAAGGAACTATAAAAGTGGTCTTAACAACTACTCCATGTCTGTCTTCGTACTGCTTAGTATTCAAAGTACTGAGGCCCTGTTTAAATCCATAAAAAATACACATGTTAAAAATGCAGTCATCGCCTAGGAAAAGGGACGCGTTTCGAATATAAATTTTAAATCGTATTTTCCAGTCGCTTCCTTAAAAGCTTTAGACGAATTTAACGACATAATAATGTTTTAATTAACCTCAGCTAAATACCGAAATTACTCCATACGGATCCGAATATCCTTTTATTCGGAATTAATTCTGTTGTGTTGTGTCGTTAAAGTGGAGTCTTTTGCCAAATGAGAGATAAAAAGTGAGAGAGAAGGAAAAGGGGGCTTCATTAACTTGGGAACTAACGAAAGAGTCGCAGGTGCCTTTTGTTTCCGGTATAGATTTGTAAAAAGCAAATTCCAATTTAAAATCCATTAATTGGATAAGAACTGTGGTTCTGAATTGCCTATTCTGGACTCTGCCAATTCCACAGAGTTACACAGAAACCGCATGTCCTTCTCCTTCCCCGAATCCCATGTTTAGTTTCCTGAAATTTCCGAAGCCATTCCGTTTATTATTCAAGTAAATCCTCCCCCATTCAAATCATGAAGATTTATGCAAATTATCGTACAATATTCAGTACATTGCCAAAACACCTCTTTTGTTGTTATTCGAATCTTTTTCTAAACATTTCTGGATCATTCAGCAGAAAATTGCGAAACAACATTCGAATCCTATGAATAACAGAGGATTGAATTCGAGATTTTGGATAGAGAAAAAACATAGGCTCGTTTCTTTTAGTAGGAAAAAGTTTGTGTAAAAATAATAATTTTACATCAATGGGATTTAATATCTAAGCTAACACGTGTATCCTCTTTATTAAGGAAATCTAAGATTGTGAGAACAAATATAATCATATAAGAATATTCGAAGAATTCTACAATAATCTCTGATCCAAAAATACAAAGTAAAATGTTATGATATATTTTTAACATGGTTTTACCAATTTGTGTGTGACTTTTCACAATAATAGGATAACAATGTTTTTATAATTTAATTCTCAATTAATGGAATTATGTTTTATTTCATTATATATTTATTTTAATAAGATTTAAAAAAATAATATATGATCATTAATTGTAGCTTAGTGTAATTGATCTCAAAATGATCATAACCAATAAATGATATGTAAAACTAGAATCGACATTTAGCACTGCACACTAGGACAGTATAGATCTGAACACTGTTTAATGTTAGTAATATAAAAGGGTAGTTAGAATTGCCATCTAATTTCGAAATGTAGTGTTGGTGTTTTCTCCTTACCCTTACATACTTTACTTAAACACTGATATTGATATACGAATATATTATAACTAAGACCCAGAAATTTCAAAAGTCATTGGTATAATATTAATCAAAAATTGTCCATTACTAAATAACAGAGATATAATAGGTTAAGATAAAAGTGCAATCTTAGACTCACTATTCACTATTCTACTAGGGCAGTAAAGGTCTAACCAGTTTTTGGAGAGGATAAATATTAGTAATATGCCCAGTACTGCATTTTGTGTAAATAAGTCGACTCTCAATGATTCAAACCTTCGATAATTCGAATCTCCAGAAGTCCCTACAAAAAATTCTTAACATTTTGAACAAAATCCATACAATTTTGTGTTCTTGGTAACTCAAACGAAAAAACCTCTGCTATTTACTAAAATCACGCGGTATTTCGAACTCATCGGCGTAAAGCACTCGACAATTCGAAGTTGAAAATTTGTTATTGCAGCATTTCAACCGCCAGTACCAGGACCTGAGAAGCAACTCCCAGCACTCCAAATTGCTTCTCCATTTCTTTCCTTCCTGGCCTATGCTGCATCTCCTTTTCTCATGTAAATTATTATTGTAAATATTATTATTAGATTATTAATAAAAGTGGAGACCTGACAAGTCCCTGCCTCTTTCTGTAAATAGTCGCCGATAAACACACATCTTTTCCTGTGAGCCAAAAGCTCTCGTGGCCCGTCTTCATCGTCACTGGTAATTATCGTCCTCCGCCCTTTTTATCTCTTGGGATCTCCAACCTCTCTTCTCTGCTCCCATGGCGAATGATCTGCACGACCCAACTTGGACCAGCCATCGCTCGCCATATGTCTCTTGAAGTTTCATATTATCGAAAATCGACTGTATATTTAAATACGAAAGTTATTTTAGTGAAAAAAGGATATAAATTTCGAATGAACATATATACGGTCTGATCAAAGTTCTTGCATGGGTCCAATATCCAATAAGCGTATTTGCAGTAAAACGTTATATTTAAATTGAAATAATCCG
>JXOV01015303.1:0-41201 GCA_001014945.1 Clogmia albipunctata
TTTTCAACAGAATTGTATAAAAAATATAAAATACAATCATATTTCTAAAAACTTCTCCAATTATGCAATTGGCTCATATAAGGACATTATAATGTTTAGATGATGAACAATATTTAATATTCAGACTTTTGTTATTAAAGAAAGAAATCGTCCTGCGTTGTTTCGGTACAAATCGGGTTATAGTCTATTAAATTAAACATTTTCAAATCGAGTATATTTCAACGATTGAATAAACATATACCTAAATGTTAATCGGATCATATAAAAAAGCACATTAGTAGTACGCTTTTATTTTCATTCTAATAGGATTACATCCTGTATTGAAATGTGCGGAAATAAAAATAGAATGTTGTAAACTTATTTATCAAAACGACAGCGACATGTCGCGAGACTCTTGCTAGTTTCGCTGAATACTCAAATCCACCTGCTCTTCTCGAATCCTAACAACATTAAGCTTCGAACGGATCCAACACTTGAAATAACTATTATTGTCATCTGTACCGCTTTCGTTGTCAATTGGATTCGATCCAGGGATGGAATTGGATTGTGCAAGATGTTACCGTACCACTGCATACTGTTCAGTTGTGAAATTAAATTTGACGTTTACAGTCACTTTGAAAGTGAAGTTTTATGCTCAAGATCTCTATAAATAAGTTAGTTATCGTATCAGTATGTAGTGAGTCTACTTTTTCTGATTTTTATTTAGGTTGACGGATTGAAATTGTGATATGGATCTTATATTAGATTAGCTTATTAAATTTATCGTGTATTTTTATATGACTAGTTCAATTTGATTTAATATAAACTACATGCAAAAAATTCCTTTGAATTCATACAATTACAGATAATTAATTGGGATAATTGAGATGAAAGTTGACAACGACTTTTTTTGCGCAACCATACTATCGAATTTTATATGATTATTTGATTACTTTCATAATTTTTATCTCATAACTAAAGAAATTCAACTAAAAATTTACAATTGTAGTAATATGAAAATGTAAGAATTAACATATTACAATCAAAATAAAAGTCTTAAAATAACTTTGTTTTTTTTTAATTTAGCGCCATTAATATCGAAAATGTAAGACTTGCTTAACAATTCGATAGTTTTAATTATTTGCTATGACTTTGATGACAAAAGCCACAAAAAAAATTATTCAATATTTAGAATAAAAATTTTTTTCTGGAAATTTAATTTTTATGTTTTGCCGTTACAACGCCCTCTATTTGAATGGTACAATATAATTGTTATAACTGCCAAAATAAAAAATTGTATAGTTTTTTACTCAAATTGGAGTAAAACTTACTTTAAAACAAATTTATTCATAGTTTTGACTTTCTTTTTTTACTTGTGAAATAAAAATTCAAAATTATCACTAGTACGATGAAGTGACGCATTATGAAACACAAATCAATGCCGAAAACCTAGCCTTTTGATACCAAAGTGCAAAAAGATTGATCAATGATTTGAATATCGTTACTTAGTAGTGATGTCAAATTTCGATACATTCAAGTATATATGATTAAAAAATAAAATAAACTATTCCCACGACATTCACGACGGAACTAGAGGTAACCTCATCCAACAGGAGTTAGACTTTACGTGACTGTTTATTTTTCAGTGTGTTAGTAGTCAGTTAATAGCACCTAGACCGGATATGATTAGTGATTACTTTTTTTAAAGTATCGAATCTTAATTATTTAATATCGATCCTTTTTCGAGAAATGCTTTTTCTAAGTAATCTGCTCATAGATTTCAAGATCAAGACCATTTGGGAAAAGTATCAATATCGAATAATTATGATTCGATACTTTAAAGAAAGTACACAATAATCATTGTAATCGATATTTGACATCACTATTACAAAGCACATTTTTATATTAGTTCGAAAAGAAAGTCATTGAATCAATGCCTAAATTTGCTTTAGACTGGTGTTTACCGAGTTCTTAATAAAATTCAAATTATAAATTAAAAAATTAAGTTATAAAATAAAGAAAATTCTAACAAACCATCTGCGAAATATAACAAATAAAAAATGTCCATATTCAAATAGGATTTTACTTTTGAATGTGGTTTTGTCTATTATTTATGCATTAGATAAACTCGTTACCAATAAGATTTTTTACCTAACGAGGTCCACGCTTTGCTGGCAATGAAGTGAGGATTAAACATGCAATAAACTAACAAATTATTATCCATAAAAAATTCTAAACAAATATTCTATATAAAGCAAATAAGTGTTGTAGAAACTCAAGGTATATCGTATACGAAAAAGCTATTCACTTGTTTATTATGTAAACAATATCTCAATTACTGGCAATTGAGATATTTGGAAAACAAAGAACAATCCCTGAAGGATGATCTGAATTGAATTTTTCGCATTATATGAAAATTGGAGAACATCTTACAAAAACAAACATCTCGGTAATCAAAAGAAGAAAGTAAACGAGCATCCTTCAACTGCCTTGAACGATGTAAGAGCAAATGTCAAACGAAGGCAAAGTGCCTTGATAAACTATAGCCTCTATAGGGCAAACGTATAAGTTATTCTTAACACATCGATTTCACGTCGATAAGGAATATATGTTCTCAAAATTGGGATATTACTATACGAGTATTTAAATAAAAAAAAAATATGAAAGCCATAGAAACCATGCAATAAAAATATGAATCAAAAGACTTTAATATTATTCAAATTTGACAAAACATGTTTTGAATTATATAATTTTAAAGAGATGAGTTCATTTTAAATATCGGAAATTTGTATTTCCCTAATAAAGTATTCAAACTTAATATCGTCCAAAAAACGAAAAATACATATTAATCTGAACAATTCTTAATAGAAAACATTTAAATATGAGTTCTAATTTTTACTCAACAGGAAATTTTGTAAAATTTTGTAAAAATCCAAATTCAGGTAAATCTAGGAAAACTGTTATTATTTTATTGAAGACACATCTTTAGGATCCTAAATTGATGCTATCGATAAAGTATTTCAAAATAATGATTAACGATCTTGAGAAAGACAAGACACAAAAACAATTTATTGGACATGCTTACGACATTCAGCACCGCACACTAGGGTAATATAGGTTCTGTCATTTTAGAGAAAGGGTTTTAACAGTTATATTTACGTGTTCTATTTGTAAAGGACATAATTTTAAATTAGAAATCGCTCTTGACAATATTTTTTTGTAAACAAATTGTCAATTCTGTGAATGAAGTAAATTTGTTACTGGGATTGATTCTGAAAGGGAAAAAGAAATTTGTATGAATTATCCAGTCACCAACACACAAAAACAAATTAGGAAGAGGTGGGAAGGTGTTATATTATTTTATATGGTGCATACATCGTCTAAGATAATTAGTAATTAATATTAATACTAAACGTAAGACGGGACAACAAGATGCAAATTTTTAATCATAAGTAATAAAATACTTTCGTTGTTTAAAATGAATTTTTTAATTCATCAACAAATTTATAGAATATAAATTATTAGTTCTATTAAAAAACTATGATTAATGATAAACAGCTAAATAAAAAATATCGTCTATTTAAATGTCCCACAATAAATAATACTAAAATAGGGCATCTTTCGTTGTTTAAAAAATTATCTATAATTTTTACATTCTTAATATTTGAACATAAACATGTTATCAATTAATCTGTTTTACTAATTCAATTCTGGGAAAAAAGGCTGTAACCAGTTTGATTTAACTCTTTACTGAATCTAAGAATTATGTATGTGGGTTAAGTTCGTGGTATAAATTTGAAGTAAATCCTTTAGTTAATTACAACAATAAATAAATATGTTAATTCCTTGCAAATACAAAACATGTGATTTGCGTGGAAATTTGAATAAATTTATTACATTTGATTAAATTGTAGCGTTTCGAAACTATGTTCCACTTTGATCTAGTAAATTTCTGAAATTTGTATTAATTTTAAGCAAATTATACTAATTTCCTTTGTAATTGCCTACAGTTTTGCATATTATTATATTTGAAATATTGTGTCGTTAAATTTAATCCTTGTTATTGTGATAATCATCACAATAAACTCTTCGAGTGTAATTTAATAAGCTTGAGTGTTGTCTCCAATTTTGGGTTGGCTTTAACCGAAATGTGGATCGTTTTACAATAGAGACTTATCCTATAGAATTTATTTGTCATCAGCTTTCCATACACACATTCTCAAGGGCATTGTTCGGAGCGCAAAATATGTTATCCCATTTCTGAAATTCCGAGACCGGATTCCTCTTTATTCTCTAGACGGAAAATGACCCAACTATCAAAGATTGACTCAAGGAATCGGCATTCAATATGTCCCTGGAAATCGACAAATCGATCCATCGTTCTGAATTACGCTTCCAGAAATTTTAATAACCATGGAGAGGGAGAGATTTTCAATTTATTCTACAGTCGACAAAAATACAGTTTGCAATTGCCATTGCTTAAAAGTAAACATGTTTGTGTACTTTTGGTACTCGTATGATAGTTACTATGTAAATAGAAATATATACTCGTAGTATGGCAATTCGATAACTAGAATCAACAAACTGGCATTTTATCGAAATTCAATTATATGTAACTATAAATAAGTTAAGTTTACCATTTTCAACTATTTCTCTTTTAGCTGAACTTTGAATAATTGAAATAAATAACACACTATACAATGCACATAGTCAAAAAATAGCAAAAATAATTAATATACCAATGTGAAATTGAATAAATCTTTATTACATAATTTTTTCTTCTTCTATATTCCTGTAGACTACCTACAATCCTCAACCAACGAAGTTTAGACTTCTCGTGAGTTTTTAAGTGATTAAGTAGTCAATTAAAAGCACCTACATAAGTTTATGTATTTAAATTAAAACATACAATGACTTCAATCTTTCAATTATAATTTGAATTACGGTGAAATATAATATTATATTGTTATAATGGCTATAATTTCTATACTCAATAAATACTCAAAATATTATTACATATAATTTGTGTACAACATATTGTGCAATTAAGCCGAACTAGGGCGGCGAAGTTTCACGTTACTGCACGCAAATTGCAGATTTTAACAAACGGGATTACACAAAAGTTATTTCTTTCAATCTTACATTAAATTTTTTTGTATTCTCTTCATTTTAAGTTTTCTTATCTACAAAAATATGGATTTGGTGACAATAATTCAAATGAATTATAATTGCATAAGTGTGCTTTTTTCTTATTTTCTAATTGAGATTAAATTTAATACTGTTACTCGTGTAATCATTTTTAGTGGATTTTTAATTATGCCCATCTTTAGTAACAAGTCTGTTTGAACTTAGAAAACTGAAGCATTTTTCTTCGACAAGATGTGAACATTGTATACCTACTTTTATTATTTATGTTTTTTATTTATTTTTATTTATTATGTGATATTGTGTTTAGGAATACTCGGGGGTTCACAAGCATACAAGGAGCTTCTCTATAATCGAATCTTAGTCCTACGACGTTAATTACTAACCTCCCTACCATGGAGTCTCTCCCTTATTCGACTACTAATATAGGTATAAGAGTCGGCTCTAGGAGTATGGTTTTAATTGGTTAGTTTGATGATAGGTTTGAGATTGTACGATCACGGGTTGTCTCAACTGTACCGTATTTTAACCGTCATAACTCCTTAGAGTGCAAGGTTGACACCTATACACTACTTCTCATGAGTGGCGGTCAGACAAGATACCAGGTAGGGTTAGTCCCTAATTCATGCAAACTATAATTTATTTTTATATTTTATTTATTTACGCCCCTTGGGTCTTTTTTATGCTACATTTATCTGGTATTTCATTTAACAATTTGATTTGTTTTGAACTGTGCTGTGCATTTCCTTCTTTAGTTCATCCCTCACCGAGCAGTTGTTTGATCTTGTCTTAAAAAGTATTCTTATTAAATTAATTATTACTTACAAGATCTAAATATTCGATTTCATTTATAATACTAAGCAAAATTCGCCTAAAGGGCAAACAATTATTTTTTATACTTTTACACGACACAAATACTACTTCACAGATCACTAATTTTAAATTAAAATCTTGTTAAAACTCTAATTTTAAGAAGATTCACCAGAAAATCTGATAACTGCCATTATTTTATTGAGAACACATCTGCAGCATCACATTAAGCTAAAGAAAAATTTCAGTTTAAAATTCAATTGACTTTGAGAATGGACCCTAATGTGTGTATGTAATTGACAAGAGCATCCTTTTCCCGCGTTTACGATTACTTTTTCTGATAAAAGCCCCTATAAAGCGTTAGTTTGATCAAAAATATTCTTTCATAAAACCATTGTTTAGTGATGCCTTACTAATCGACCTCATTGTACAAATAACTATTATGTCATCATTTTAAAAACTAGAGAAATAATGGAAAAAATACTAGCTAATATAAATGGCCCAACATTTTCATTTTCTTTTCCAAGAATTTGGAATTTAATATCCACATGAAGATGATTCAGTGGAAATTCATTTGACACGGTCTTGTGGGTAAAATACGCCTCTAATAAGGATAATAAATTCGACTAATATAATTTTGGCAATCAATTCATCAAATAAACAAAAACAGTGCTTTCAACAGCATCACATCATCTAAATTGATTAGATTGATACATAACGATATCGTCGGATTATGTCAACGATCCATCATCACAGCTGTTTTTCATTTTATTAAACATTTATTTGGTGAAAATGACATAACATGTTGTTATGATATCAATTACAAGATAAATAAACAAGATGAATTGAATCCGATTCGCGAAAAAATAATAAATGGAAATTTAATTAAGTGTGGAAAGAAAACAAATTATAATTTTTGTGAATCGTTATTGAAATTTCGGATTGCAAATTTTTGGTTTAACAATATAAATATAATCTTCAACGAATAAGCAGAGTCCTCCTATAATATTCAAATTATTATAATTGAATAAAATAATTTTAGACTATAGATATATTTGCAACTTTTATAAATGAATCTTATGATTTTCAATAATATCTTAGTCAATAAATAAAACAAATTTTAATGTTTTATTAGCAATAAAAGTTATTTAAACAACGTGTAGGAAAAATGAACCATAATTAAACTCAAGTAGAGTTCTAATAAATACGAGTGCTTAATTATGTGTTTTTTACAAAATTTTATACAATTCGCATATTTATTAGCTATTTTTACGCGAAAAATAAAGCAAAGAATAAGAAGACAACCCAGTACTTAATTAAGGTCTAAACACATACAATCAAGGGAAGTACTTGTCAAGCGAATAGAACTTTTGGTCTCTATTTTTCAAAATATCACGACAATCTTGCACCATGCACTGTATCGCTGATATTCTCGTGATAACACTCATCATTTTAAACACATTTAAATCCATAATCAACATTTAAGACAAAATTTTCTTTTTGTCATTTAATGTAAAAAAATTTAAATTGATTAATAATGGCCTACTTTATTCTAGAGACATGAAAAACATCAAAATAGATTTTCTTTCTACGCTACTAAGATTAAAAATTATAATATTTAGTAGTTGAATTTTGGTACAAAGTACTAATTTCGCATTTATAATAATAAAACTATTATCTTGTAAATAAATACCCCAGTGATTATTGAAAATATTTTTATTATCGTCAATTCCAATTGTTCGATACAGACATATTTTCAAAGTAAAATTGGGCCTACGTTCAGAAAATGTCTTTAAGTACTTAGCTGGTATTGAAAAATAAACATTAAAAATTCGCTAAAGTAACTGACTGTTTGCGTAGTGTATGTGTTCTGGTTCGAAGACAAAAATCTGTTAAAATATAGGTCATAAACTCTATTTCATCTTTTTACATTAAAACAAATAATAATTTATTGATCAGATTGTGATTTCTTGGAGTAATGAATACCGCCCATCGCCTCTTCAAGTATGCGTTGTTCTTACCTACTTTTATGTTAAAGGAGAGGGACATGATATATGTGCCATCGACCCGCCAATCGGCACCGCTCACATGTGCAGTATAAGTCAAACACAGTATAAGGGAAGGGTTTAGTGTTAGTTAAGGACAGACAGTTAGTAAGGTAAAAGAAGATTTAAATAATTAGTTGAAAGAAATTTGTCATCTTGAAAAGCAGTTTACAAACAAACGCATATTTAGATTAGATGATATTCTCTAATATGTGAATATAAATTTGCAAATTTTGAATAATCTAATCAAAAGAATACACACATTCAGAAATAGAATATTTTTGAATTTTTGATTTTGTAAAAATATAATATTAGAAAATTAAGTCGAACTAAATTTTATAACTAAATATGATTTTGTTAATTATTTCTATTCTTGAAATATAAATCAATTATTTCAAATTCCCAATTAACCTAAAAGGCAAAGATTCCTTACCATAATTATTGCAAATAAATCCGAATTGAACTCGGTTAATTGCAGCTAATTGCCCAGACTAATAAGAGTTATTAAAAGTTTTCAGATCAGGAATTGATATTGAAGAAGGATTACGAGAAGCAATTAAATGGAGACGATATGTTGGCCCAGGGGCATTTGTGCCAAGAAGACGGTATCATTGCAGTACTACAATAGAAGAACTCTTGAATAGAATCCTCCTCGTTTTGGAATTATTATTTGAACTCGATTCTCGGTCAACTACCATTCCAATTATTCGAAATTCTTCAGATATTCTGCAAAGCACTTGAGAAATATTCCAGTTGGTTGTGAAATACAAAATTAATTTATCAAAATGGGAATGATTTTGACACTTTAGCTTTGCTCGCTTTCAAAAGAACTTTGAAATAAAAGCAGAAAACTCGTAAATAATAATTACTGAAATTGGCGATGACAGTAAGCGAAATACGAAAATAGGATTGTGAATAAGGAAATACGTGTGGATCCAACAAACTTTGGGAATAACGTGTTTTATTAAAAGTTTTATTGGAACGATATTTTTAGACCAGCATGGATTTAACCAATTTCGTATTCCGTTGTATTAAAATTAACGATTCTTTAATTGTTAAATATAATCCTAAATTCAGTATTTCTAAAAATAGTAATTTGGGTTAACAACTCGAAAAGGTAATGTTCTTTTTTTATTATAATTATAAGAATTTGAGCTCGATACAAGAGTGTCAAGATTAAACAAATACTAAAAGACCTAGTTCACGATTTACGGCTATAAAGTTGTTTCTGCAAATCACAATTAAAATAAATAATAAAATACAAGCGTAAGTGTAGTATAAATATTTATGTGCCATAAAATTTAAATGTGTCAAAACAACCCCTTTAATAAGTCGTTTTCCACTTATAAAATTATTACCCTAAAACGAATATAAATAATTAAAATGAGTGAATTGTATAAAGTATTAATTCAATTAACCAACTGTTAAGATTAGTTTTAAATCGCGACTAATTTGTTAAACTAAAATTGAACTGGAAGAAGTAAAGATTCATATCATGTTAATTAGCAATATCTAATGCGTAATACAAATGAATATACAGTCTCAATCAAGGTTAAAACCGCAACCGTTTATCCATGATATGTCTGGACACAGATTCCGCACAAACTTCAAAGTTACACACAGTAAATTAAAAAGGTTTTCCCTATCAATTCCTGTAAGGAATATGGGGAGTCACAACCAGCGGAGTTTGACTTTTTATTGATCATGTTTTTTGAGTGAAAAGGATGCATTCAATCCGACTCGCCCATTATTCGAACCCATGCCCTCCGAGGAGACAGTCCAGAGCATTACCACTAGAGTTTAGACGGGTTACTTGCAGTATATCTGTCTCGTGGCCGATGTGGTAACGCATCCGGCTGCCTCTTCGGAGTCAAGGGTTCGATCCCTGGGCGGGTAGGATTGACTAGGTCCTTTTTCAACTGGTCTAGGTGCTATTAATTGACTAATAATACACTAAAAACAATTAGTCACCGAAATGTCGCAAAAACCCGTTGGTTGAGGTTGCGACCCCCCATGTTCCTTAGAGGAATTGAAAGGGGGGAAAAAAACTTGCAGTATAACTGAATAAAATTATTAATTTCTTCAATTTTGCCTAATGCGTGTACTTACGAAACAGACATCTCACCCGAATACGTCGTCGATTTTCTCGATCACGACGTTCGGAAATCTTAATTGGTTTCTGAAAAAGGGTTTAATCAATTTTGTCAAAAGCTTTCTGTGTGTGTCCGTGTAAATTAAACACGCGGCGGACAGTAAGATGTTAATTTATTTATGACCGAAAATAGACTGCTTAAATACAATTTAATAACCGCACTCCGACGAAGAAATCAAATAAACTTGGTAGGCAAAATTCCAAAACGAAAGTCGTTGCTTGAAGTTATTTATTTAATTAACAATAATAATTTTCCAACTACATTCCTGGGCGGAACTTGGGGTAGTCCATCACACATTAAGTCAGTAATGTTTTTATTATAATCAAATAAAAACTTTGATTTAAGTTCCGATATATTTTATTTTGTGACAAGTCAAAAAACTTTGTAGTTAAAAAAAATCTTAACCCAAAAGCAAATTAATCTCAATGTCAAAATTTAGGATTCGCTTCTTTTACAAATGTTAAATGTTTTATGAGGATTGCAAAATATTTATATTCTGCTCAGGTTTAAAGTTTCGGAAACCATAATTAACCCTCAATTAAAATAGTATATTTCGATACCAGTGCTGTAATAACCTATTTCACATGTGTATCGAACGCTATTTTGTGTAATTCTGAAAAAAAATACTAATTAATCGATAATTAAAAATAAAAACCGGTTGCAGCAGCCTTTGTGAACACAATGTGTACAAGTAAGACAGTGTGTTTATTAGAGTGAGATGTGAATACTCACAACGAAGTGGTTTTGACAACAATATTTATTTTCATTAAATTGGTGACAATTTGCGTGCAAATTTTGAATTATTTCAGCACTCCGTGCAGAAAAGTAAACCGTTACAGAACCAATTTGGGTGAAGAAAAGTCTACTTTTCTATACGGAATTGCACAAAGAAGA
This sequence comes from Clogmia albipunctata, assembly GCA_001014945.1. Taxonomy (NCBI): domain Eukaryota; kingdom Metazoa; phylum Arthropoda; class Insecta; order Diptera; family Psychodidae; genus Clogmia; species Clogmia albipunctata. The sequence continues at coordinate 11,027 of JXOV01015303.1, forward strand.
TATGTCTAACTGTTTAAAAATAACTATTATTTTTTGCGCCCTGGTGGTCGGAATTAGAATTTGTTATCTAAGATTTACGTGTGTTTTAAAGCATTCAATACTCGGATATATGTAAATGGGATAAAGAGCGTTGATATTTTATTTAGAAAGTTGAGTCGCATTTCCCATTTTAACATAAGTGAAAAGTGAATAAATATTCCAGCATTTTTAAAAAGATCACAACATTTAAATCCAAACGAATGTACAGTTAATGACCATTCCAATAAAGTTTTAATGCTTTCAAATCGCAAAGTCCTTAAGTTCTGAATATCAAACATCAAAACCATTTTAGTAGTGCTTCAAAACTTTAAGTATGATATAAAAGTTTCAAATACGATATTATGGTCATCTGTATATTTTTTTTATCTAAATATCCACTTTTTCCACAACTAGTCGGGTAATATCATATAGATATAAAAATATATTTATTTTACACAGCCTTTGCTTCTTTCTTCCAGATGAAACTTATTACGAAAATTTCACTTATTATGAAAAACTATCTTAACCACAAATTAAAATACATTAATAAGTTTAAATTATAATTTTGTATAATTAGTTTTTCGTCGAAACTAATTAATAGAATACATTAAAACTTTAAACGTCATTTTGTTTCAATTTAAAGTTTAGAGTTTTTGGAAAGAAAAGCAATTTCACGAGATGAAATCCTTAATCAGTGGAATTCCATTAAATGTATAAATCAAATCAGTTGAATAGTTTTATTTCTTTGCTCACCTCTTCAGTAATTACAGTTTCATGTCCACATCGTTGTAGTCTGGTAATCCCAATTTGTTAGACACGCTCCCTTGGCCGGATTAATTGCTTTAACATCCCCCACGATCACAGACCGTTAAATAATTGAGCACCAAACCGCAATGTTTGAGTAGCCGGGCGTCACTATCAAATTGTGGGCCATCCCCAATCCCCACCCACCGCTTCCTCTTCCCAGTCTCATTCCAGTCCCATTCCCCGATGGTTTGTTAATCTTGTAAAAGAGGATTGAGAATAGGAGCGAGACGACGACGACGTAACAGACGAAGTATCAGCACTGCTCCCTTGGGCCGATTATGGAACAAATGACGACACATTTGCGAGGTTACATGTCATTCGAATTTCCGCCGAAATGAAATTTGAATATCGAACACAGCGCCACAACGACCCTTGCATTGAGTAATCTCCTTTGAATATGTCAGCACGATGCTTGCTCCATCCATAATATTTCTTTATTACGGCCTCGCCTAAGGAATCACAATGGTTCAAAATTATTCATAATCAGATTAATTGTGACAATATTCAAGTACTGTTTATTTTATAAAAATATGAATTTTTGCTGTTTGCCAGAGAAAGTTCCGATTTAAAGCGTTGACTTTAAACCGGCGCAGTGCTTCGTTACAACACTTTTTGTGAATTATTTTTCTCACTATAATGTAATAACAGCTAAGATTACCGAAAAGTGATACATTATAGTTATAAATGAATAAATATAATATTAATATAGCAAAACGGATAGTAGATATCAGAATAAAATATATATTTTACGAATTATATATGTACCAAAGCCGCTCAACCTTGTATAAGTTGGATTTTACGTGACGTCATCAGCCGGAAGAAAAATACATGTATCAATCTGATTGGTGTTTTTATTATTAAAATGAAGACTAGACCGATGTATATTGTTATCTAAATTCTATTTTATACCAAATTAAACACTATTTTATTAAAATTTCAAAACTTTTTGACTGAATTGGGTTAGAGAATTTCTGCGATTTTTTCGCATTTCGGCACAAAATAAGTGATATTCAACTTATTAGACCCAAAAATTATTGTGTGAAGTAGTTAGTACACGTATTTAATCACTGTAAAAGTCTGCCTCTGTGTCCTAGCGGTTAGCACCCTGGACATCCTCCTCGAGGTCGTGGGATCAAATCCCGGGCGGATATTTTTCTAGCGCGAAAGTTTCCTATTGGGCAACAGAAAAAACACCAACAGCGAACAAGTACAACTTTCAAGCCTTACCATATATCTTTAGGTTTTTTTATTGTGCAGAAGAACAAGAAGAATTGGGGTTCAACCCTATTGTTGCTTGGGAGGATCGATTGTAGAGCTGTGGACTGTCTTTGACCATTTTCGACTTTGACCAAAAGAAACTCTCACGAATAAATAAATAAATTAATAGTATGCAAAAAATACTAATAAAATAAGTTTTGACCGCTGACAGAGAGTCAAGGTCTTGAAAATCAATTTGTGGAGCTAATTAGAAAATTATTTGGAATTGTGGATATTTTATTATATATTAAGGTTAGAATCACAATCCGAAATAAATTTGTTGCTTGTTTGAGATTTAATCCGCGAATTATTCACTTCTATGACGACGACTTTCCCTTAAATATTTATTATTAATCATCAATAATAACTGATAATTAAGCTATACAAATTATGAGGATATTTTCGGAGCAAATTGAGAAATTCCAATCTAATAACCAACTTTCAATCTTAAATACACAAAATTGAAAACCAATCAATTTTAAAGTTGTTTGGGAAATTGCTCCAACATTTAAGCTATTCAAATTTGTTTACTTTGTTCGGTTATTTCAATAAGTGGTTCTTTGAACAGGGCAATTGACCTCACTTAAATATTCCTTCCAAGTACAAATCTGTTTATTGCAGCCTCAAACTCTCAATTCATTTTAATGCTGAATTCAACAATTTTATTTATTTATCAAATGAATTGTTCATTGATTGAATTTTTATCCTATTCTGTTTATTTCTTTTTATGAATAATAGGATATATATAAATAAAATATGAAAGTATAAATTTTAACATGAAATAATGATATTATCTCGTTCAATTCAAGCATATTTATACCCTATAAAATTCACCTCTTGAACAGAAGTTAAGGTAAATTACATAAATAACTTTAATGGCTTTCGATTTAATGGATGAATGAACCGAAGAGAATAACCAATAAATTGCGAAGTGTTTTATAGAATGTTAATTGCTTGTTGATTAATGATTATCTTTTTCAATGAGATGAAGATAACGTAAAGCTACTTGCGGAGAATTGTAAAAAGACCAAGAAAATATTAGAGTTGTTTTTGCTTAATTCTGATCATACTTCGTCATTAAAGTAGGTTTTGTATTTATGGTATCTCTCGAAAAGTAAAAAATATAAACGTAGGACACATCTCTATAACTTAAGAAATAGTATAACTTGAATTTAAACTAAAAATGACAAATACATTCAATCCTTAATCTTATAAAAACTTATAAAGATTATCTTTTACACAATATCTACCAATTGGGTAGCAATTATATTATACAAGATAAGATATGTGTTAATTAACCAATAACTAACAAAAATAACGACAAGTAATTAAAATGCCCAAAAAACTCAATTAAATCTCCTCCAGGAATCTCATTTCATTCTTTTAAGGATATTAATTGTCTATGATAACTAAGCTCCTAAAAATTATTTCTTAAATTGAAAAAGTTCATTATGTGATACTATTAAAATAAAACTAATTCGGTTTACAAATTTTTCTCGCTTGTCACCTGCTCCATGTCTGGAGATCATGATCGCTCACAATCTAAATGACTGCCTGAAAAGGAGGTTCCCTTTCGGGTTAGATGTCCATATCTGGAGGAGGCAACCCAGAAGCCGTAAACTGGTTAAACGATTTTCATTGTCTGTTTCGACAACACAACAATCGTTACCAGTATACTCGTAGGTCTAACCAATTGGTTTTACCTAATCAAAGTAATAGATAACTTTAAAACAAGCTTGATTTTATCTTGTAAATCTCTTTCTTTCCATAGGATAATAATATTAATGATGATGTCCTTCTACACGGTCCTCAGCCTCTCATAGTGTCACGTCAATAGAAGTTCAAGTTGTATTCCTGATTTGATCTGGAATTAAAACGACCTCTTCCTCAAGTACCTTTTATTTCTCTCGTAACAATTAATTGTTCCAAGTTTTCACTTGATCTCCGAATGGCATGTCCGAAAAATTGAAGAGCTCATTAAAGACATACAAAATATAACCATTTTGACACCTTTATTTCTTGAACAATTTTATTTGTCTAGAAAATGTTTGATAAAATTTAATCAAATTAATTTATTAAAAAGAATATGGTTTAATTGAGAAAACTCATTTATTAATTTAAACTAACTGCACATGAAACTAATAACAAACCCCTCTTTCTACCAAAACTAAGCTTATGAACACAATTTTTAGTTAGTTAGGGTCTGGAATATTGAAAGACAGAGTGAGCTAACGCGAATTACGTATATGAGGCGAATTGCCGTCCACCATACACCTAACACCTGAACAATTATGCTATTAACATACACTCCATTGCAAAAACTTGAATACAGTCAATTCATTGAATTCAACCATCAATATCTCTGGTATTTTCATAATTTAAAGAATTCCTTTGGCAATAGGGTTAAGGGGTTCATTGTGAGTATAAGTATGAAAAAATATTTTTAATTAGGTTAATCACAGCTTCTAGAAAACAAAAATCATTTTGGTCCCTGCAAAATGTTGCAGAAAGTTGAATACACTCACGTTTTTGGTTGGTTACTGTTGCTTTTTTCGGGTTTTAAGTAAAAGAAACTATTGTTATTCTATTCCTTTTCAATTAAATGGCTTTAAAACAGTATTGATTTTATTTAAAAATATGCTTTTATTGATAAATATGGAGGGAAAATTGAGTATCATGCATTTTTGAAAAAAATTGTATATATTTTTTAAAAATAATACCAAAAGCACTCAATAATCAAAATTACCATAATTTACAATAGATTTTAAAACTTTCTATGATTTATAAGAAAACCGACTGTTAATATTATATATTCAAATAACTATTAACATTTTTAGGGACAAATTTTAATTTTATCAAATATATTACATAACTTGAATATTAAAACAAAATTCTAACGACAAACGGAGAACTATTGTGCACTGCCAAAGTCTATAGGCGAGGAAAAACTAGATAATTGGAAACTTTCCAACAGTCGTCCGCCCTTTTCTTTTCCTTTCCAACTTTGCGCGCCTTTTCATTGTATTCATGCGGTTATCGCACCTAAGGATCGGAAAACGAGTTCGCAAATCCGTGAGTAAAATTGCAATGCAATGCGCTCTTTTGCAATTCACTACAAGTTTGCAAAGTCATTGCAAATCAGGGCAGCAACGAGACAAAGGAATTTGATTTGAGCTATTTTTTATTCCAATTCGAATTTGTTTCCGTCTCTAAAAGTTGTAATTCAATCGTCCGATACGGCAATTTATTGGAAATGTAGAAACCGTAGAGCTCTCAATTTTTGCGATGAAACTATTTCTCAACTTTAAAATACTTTCCTGATACAAATTAGACAACTTCCAAGACTTTCTAAAAGTTCGTGACAGAGATTAATTATATTAGACGAGAGAACAAGAACAATCTTCTTAAAGATTAATATGACAAAGCATAATAAGAGACATAGTTTTAGAATGGGGGTGTGTTAGATATATTGCCTAAAATTTCGAGTAATAACCGTGGTTACTTCAAATTATTTAAAGTACCATAATTTTTCATTTTTCTCCTAAAATTTATTTTTCCAATTTATGGTACTTTCACTGTTTGTAACCTCATGAACAAATTTTACCAATGAAACATTGTTTTTTGGGTGATGCAAAATTTTAAGAACATGAAACAATTATTATAAGAAAGTAAAAATTACACTTCACTGATAATTTTTCATTTTCAATAAATTTCTAACTCGTATACTTATTCCTTTTTTATTTCTCAGTTGATTTATTCGAAAGATATAGGAACACCAAATAGTTAAAACAATATTTGCATTTCTTTCTGGCTTTTACATCTACAATTCAACATATGATACTAGTTTATCAAAACTATGTATGGGCGGTTTGTAGGGAATTTAATAATCTTTATTTTAATATGGTTTGGCTAACATACGTCGAGCCGTTTATTAGTTACGGCGCGTAATAGCCTAAAAACCCGTTATATCAAAAAATATTATCCGCGATTGTGACTTTATTAGCTATTCTATCATATCAATATTCGTATTCATGCACAAAAATGACAATTTTCGATAGCCATCACTACTTTATTTTTTTACTATTTTCTCATATTTCAAAATCAGGGTTTTAAGACTTACAATGTGAGCTACTGGCGGCCTGCTATCACTTCGTAACCCAAACATTCGCAATTCTGGACATATTTTGGATTGTCTATCTACCCTCATTAAAAGATTGTTTAAATAATGCCCCATAGCGGAGAAAAGGGGGTGCGGTTATAACGCTGACCCATTTGGCTTTGCGCGGTTTTTCGATTTTTCGCAATTTCGCAAAATCTATTCAAGTATTTGCAAATCTGCTATGACAGGAAGTTGTAATCTGTTAAGAGATATATTGTGTGAAAATTTGAAGTTCAAGCGTCTTTTGGTTCCAGAAATATCACGGAAAAACTAGTGCAGTTTTGATCTTAATTCACAGTGTATGATACGAGTTTAATGAAAAAGGTATTTTTAAATTAAATTGGGAACAAATATTCGATTCACAACTATTGAAATAGATTTTTCGTTTGACAATTTGTTCCAATTGGTCATTCTAGTACTTCTAGACCCAAATATTAATTTATCTCAAGAATTAAGCGTACCTACCGGAAGGTATCTACAAGTAGACCAATCGAGGAACAGGACATAGGAGGAGAGTTGGTAATCAACATCGTAAGACTAATAATAGATTATAGAGAAGCTCTTTGTATAACTTTGAATTATGGAACCCGAAAATGGCTCAAATGATCAACCCAACCTAACTGAACATAACCAAAACAAGAATTAAGCATTAGGCCTAACAAAATTTTAATTTTAGAAATAGAATGATTGTGATTATAGAGAAGAAATGGTTTAAATTTGTCAGATTTTCTATTAAACAGAGCATACTTCTCTTTATCCGTTTCTGACCAATGAAACAAAAATACTATACGACATCTACTGAAAATCTGTCTACACACAATTACAATAGATGACTAAAGTTGTGGCTAAGATCATAATAACTCGAATAGGATGGTTTAATAAATTCCATGACAAAAAAATAACTCATAATCAATAGCTTGGACAGTTTAATGATTAAAAGGATTAAGTTATTGATTATGATACAATTTCTAAATAGATATTTTTTATAAGATTAAACTTAAATCTAATTTTAAAAAATTAAGACATTTTTAAAGAGTAAATAAAAATGAAACAATTCAATTTAATTAAAGTTTAGTTTATTTTATATAAAAAAAACTAATATGTACTTTAAGTAGAAAAATCAAAATATTTGTCAAAAATTCAAAATCTTTAAATAACAATCGTAAATATTATTATCCCATTTATAACCCGCTTCCAGTTGTCATTGCAATTTAATTTAATGCGAATGTGTGTGACAGATTTCGTACTATATCATACTCTATATTCGTCATAAATTTCTTTGACTAAAAGAAAGATTTGTAGCTTTAGGTTGTTGAATTGACTACAAAAACATTTATTTTCTTGAGTATTTTCTAAATGGCTAAAAAATATACATGAAATAAATAATTTTGTCATCATCATTCTGTATTTGAATTTTATTTAATAACTTTTGAGTGTATGAAACCCAAACTCTTTAAAACTTCAATTTATTTGATAATTTTTTCGCGTGCAATAAAATTTTCTACTCATAAAAAAACGAAAAACTGAAAAAAGTTCCTAGTACCAGTCGCCGCCACTAATTTAATTTCCAAAGCTTCCGAATCATTTCCAATGAAAAGTGATTGAGCAGTTTTATGTTTGAAATCCATTACCGTAGTCATTAGCCCTAATCATTGCTTTCTACAACATCAAAGGGATTCGTTTTAATTAAAATATTCTCTTCTGATTATTTTTTTAGGAAAATTCAATTTCCGGAAAGTTTCTCTTTTTCAAAAGCTTTATAAAAGTTTAAAAAAAATGATTTTAATTAAATGTCTATTTTTTGTGATTTGAATCAGTTTTTCCAATAAAACTAATGCAATTAGTTAAATATCACCACAGCTTATTCAATCAATAGAAATCCATATGTCATCAGAAACTAATGCAAAAAACTATTGATTTTTTAAGCTCAATCAATTGGCAAATTTAATTAAAATATCAACAAAAAATCATCAAAATCCTTTAAACTGAATATGGATTTTGATGTGGATTGTCTGGTGGTTAATAAACAAAAATTTGATTGCAGTTTTTCTGCCTGGTTTGGCAATAAACTAGATTTTGTGGTGAAAGCCACAATGTGTTTCGAGTTTCATCTAAATGGATTATTTGCTTTTTGTGTTGTTTGCTTTTTCCACAAATTATAAATCATCGTTCTGGCCAACACCAAATAGCCGCACTTTTAAAGCAGATAAAAGTTTGTTAAAGTAAAATGATTATTGCATTTACATGTATTCAATGACCCAGTTTCGAAAGAAACATAAACATTGACTAGAAACCAAAAGTGTCCAACTTTATCTAAGTGAATTAAATTATTAGAATTAAATTGTTTGGAAGAACTTTCAAAGATTTGGAATAAATTTTCTTTATTTAGAAAATATGATGTTTATAAGGGCTGAATGGAAGCTTTGCTATTTTGAACTTATGTTTTATATAAAGTATTTTGATTTGAAATATATTATATACTAGTTTCTGTGGGTTTTGTGGGTTTAAAAAATTTTAATTAGGTTATCATGCTTTTTATTCAAATTTCCTGAAAGTTTCTATTTTTTCTGACAAATTTGGACATATTTTTTATTACCAAGAGAAAACTAACACCAATTCATAATCGTTACATTTCCTTACATAGTTAAGATGAGAATTTACTGATTTTCTTCTTCTTTTGTAGAATTCCACAAAATTGTTCTAATTTTTTAATTTAAAACAATAATTGATAATCATAAAATAGTATTTATAATTATACTAAAGTGCACTTCTCTTTGTGAATTTATTTGGACACAGATATATGATAAATGAATTTAAAGATATGACTTAAAGAGAACTGCAATTAAACTTTTTTATGTTATTCCAGATATTCTATTGAAATTTTATAAAAAGTACTTGAAATAAAATCCTTATTTGTTAATAAACTATTAAAGCTCTATAAAAATAGTCAGATAATAAATAATCAAATTCGGAAAATGAAAATTGGCACTGATGGTTATAGGGGATAAATTCAAGGAATCTATATAGATAATGAACAATTTCCCCGTAGTTAACCGGGTACTATTATTTTAGATTGTTTGTGGTTCATATTTAATAACTAATTTTTTTAATTGTTTAAAAGATTGTAAAAACAGTGCAATGTATTGCTTTACAACTAAATCTTTTATTTGTAAGAGTTAATAAGTTCTATTTTTATAATGCAAATCTGTAAAAGTCAATAATTTTTTAGCAATTTATTGAAACTGTCCAAGTATCAAGAACCACTTTATTCCAGATCTTAACCACAATAACATGTTGTAGGAATGTCAATCATACCATATACTTGTTCTAACAATAACAAAAACAAAGCTCTTGTGGTTGTGGTTAAGGGTTTGTCTTAACAAAACCGTAACATTTCAAATAATTTATTTGTAAGTTATGTGTAATTTAAACAATCAATTTACATTGTGATTTATTTGGCATATACTAAACTTTTATTTACTTTTTACCACTTAATTTAGCTTAGCTTTCGTTTAACTTGTAAACTTGGTTAAAGCTTTTTTTAACGCTGTACATTTACCAGAAATAACTTTAAAACCTTAATTAAAAAGCATGTAAAAATATAAATACAACAAATTATTATTATTTGGCTTTGAAGTTACTAAAAAATCTTTTCAATTAATTTTTTTTAAAAATATTTCCAATAATCTATTTCAATAAACTTTAGGTTCTTATTTTACATATATTATATTAATTTTTTTATGTATGTACAAATTTTCAAATAAAATTAATTATTGTTTAAAATTGAGCATTGTTATAAACCGATGCTCTAAAAATTCTATTATTTAATTTTAGACTTTTCAAGTAATTATCAAGCTTTAATTTCAACAAAATGTATTTGTTTCTAGCGTTGACACAGAACAACTCAGGAAGTTTAAACTTAATGCAAAGTGTTGAAAATTAATAAACAAACAAACTTTACCCTTATCAGTCTTTCTGACTTTCTTCTTCTGCATAGTATAAAATGTGGTAGAAGAAGGTTGTTGTGTTATGGCATTACACATTTAATAACCTAATTATGACACAATAACAATATCCTCTGGCACAACAAAGGCCAGCCATTTTTTAACAAAAGCTCCAACAAATTGCTCTCAGAAAATTTTTATGGCTCAAGCGAAAGCCATAAAATGATGCTTTTCTTTCATACGTTTTATGCATACGTTTTTTTATGCAAAATGTTACAAAGGCCTATGAATTTAAAATATGTAAATCATTTTATGAGATGGGACAGCAGATTATTGAACCAGAAGCCGGATAGCACATGAATCAATCATAAAATGATGGATATTATTTTGTGTGATTCGTTTAATAGTCTTTAAAAGCAAGGGTTTAACAAAAATTTAGAAATCGATATCAAGAATATGAAGTCTAGAATTATTTCACATTATTTCGAAAGTTCTTCAAAATATTTTTTGTATTAAAAGTATTTTTGTGAAAAGGACATTTTAAAGCACTGGTCTATTTACAAATAATTTAAATTTAATTCTTGCTTCATTTAATACAGAATAATATACATAGTGCTTTTTATAATAATTGAATATTTAAAAAAATATGTAGTTTCTTAAAAGAAATCATTTTACTGGTTACTTTTTACAATCTTCTTCAGAATGCACGAAAATATACCATAAAAGTAATTTAAAAACTATACTCCGATTCTAAGGTTATCCTTGAATGCATGGGATCGAATCGTGGGCGGATTTTTTTCCAACGCGAGAAAGTTTCCATTTGTAATATTACCGAAAAACATTTCTAACGAATTTTAAGGTAATGGGGTAATGGACGTCTTTATTGGATACGTTTACAACTGGTCTAGGTGTTATTAGTTGACTAATTTTATATCAGAAGGGAGTTGGTGATTATGAGGTGATGTTTAATTATAATAATTATTATAAAAAAAACTTTAATTTAATATATTTTTAAAGATGAATTATATACGGGTCTTCAGCGATCAAGTCAAATGTGTTTACAGATCCAGTTTCACTGTAGAGGTGCAAATATATTAGTTTTACAATTTCTTTTATTATATACATATTATTTCTTTTATTAAAGTGTTACCTCAGTAAAGGAAACCCATCAATTTTATATGTACGCCACTTTCGTTGGGCGTGGTTTTACTGTGATTTGTTTGTGTAAACGGATGGTGATTTAAAAATAAGCCATCTATCGGAGAACTTATGAACTACGTTTTCTTGTGGTTTATCATAGAGGCCGCAATATGTATTTTTACAGAATTTCGAAGAATTTTTGAAAATGCATATAAAATTTTGTATAAAACACGGTCGATAAGCATTATTAAACACTCGGGCCTTCTTTAAGGCACTCGCTATCTTATCGACCTTGTTGTATAAATAACAATTGTGGAAAATGCTTCTTAAATGTAACAACGTGAGTTTATTTTAATTTACATTATATAAACGAGAAAGAAACTAATGATTAAATAGTCATTGAAATGTCTAAACCCATTGGTTGAGACATTTCATGTTCCCTACAAGAATTGAAAGGGAAATTTTATTCAATAGTCTCAGTCAATCAAATATGCAGTTTAGGGAAAAATAGCTCCTGAATTTTGTTATGTAGACAATATTTATTCATATGTTATAACATTTTTTCACTAGGGAAGCAAGAAAATTTGTAATTGTAAAAAAATAACGCAGTCGTTCAAATCGCAGCTGAAAAGCAATCCATTTTTTGGGCCTCGATATGCTCTTAATTTTAATAATTGTGTGTTTAATAATGCTTTACTTAAAAATAGCTGTTAATGCCCGAAGACTAAGTTATAATATGAAGAGGATAATTTAAATTGACATTCACTGGTGCAGGAAAAAGGGAAGCAGAATATTGTTCAAATATTTGTTAATTAAGCCAACGAACGATTTATATTAATTAAACACCAGTAACGTTTTCTCTCCAAGAAGAGATTTTAATTAGCAATCTCTCAATGTTTCAAAAAAAATACTTTCCTCGGAGTATTCCTAAGAAATTCTATTCTTTGTTGTAAAAAAAAGTCTTAAATACAAAAAATTGCGGTATTATTGCTCAATAGAAAGTATTGCAAAAAATATGCACTGAAGAAATCAATAAAAGCATAATTTGCTCATGAATATTTTTGGTTAGTTTTTTTAGCTTCCATGTTTTTCCATAATTTCTGTTTCATCCTATATATTGAGTGCTGTGACTGGATGTCGCAATCCATTACGGAGAGGAGGCTGGTTTGTGATCAGATATGCGAGACTGCTGCTTTTCACAAATCATTGGCCGTGGTGCGTTGTCCCTTAGGAATCGGCAGTCAGCAGTGCTTTAACGAGTCCGCATAGTGCCATCTTCCTTCTGTCGCCTCTTCTCCTTTTCACATAAAATTATATCCACACATACGTCAGTGAAACTTTGTTCTGACTCCTGATGATGGCACAATTCAATTTGCGAATTCCAAACACAATCAAATTTGTTATGAAGTGTTAACAATATTCATTCCATGAGACATGAAACACAGTATTTTTTGCGCTCGCTTTACGGATTGCAAATTTTACAACATTAATCACTTGGTAATTCCTGGCTGATCCACCGTCGGTTAATAAATCACAAAGTACAAAGTCCCTGGGAAACAAACAAGCCACATTATACTATTATTCATGCCACGTTCTAAGGTTCCTCTCCAACGATTGTTTGGCGCCTTTCAAAATTCGAGACTGTCCTGTCATTTCACCAATCTAATAACTCCTCAAACAGCCCCGTAATTCTACCCCCGTGCCATATTCCAAGCTCCAGTCACGAACCCAAATAAATTGACTGGAATATTATTTCTGAATAGTTTGAGACTTTAATTACGGGTTAAAATGCTATTCACAATTTAAGCTCAAGTGAATGAAGGACTATTAAATCAATTAAAGCCAATTAATTGGGATAATTGAGATGAAAGTTGACAACGACCTTGTTTCATTTGTGCTACAATATAATTGGCCTTAAATAAAGCTTATTTGTCGTCGTCTTTTTTGAGTTGGTATTAAATTTGAATATTACTTATGGCAATAATCCCATACAAGTTATGATCGCATATATAAGGAAATTTAGGATTAGTTTTATTAAATATAATTCTATTATCTTTAGTAAACATAAATAAATCACTTAAAACTTACATTCTTCTTCTACGACTCAACAACCGTTACCGGTCTAGGTCTAACCAAGTGTTACGTAATCGGAGTTATCAAATAACCTATTCATTCATTTGCCAATCTTTCACAATTGACAATTGAATAGCATGTTTTTACAAATCATTATTTGTTATGATGTGATTAGCACCATGAACAAATGATTCTATATAGAGCGTATTAATTGACAGGTTTTTGTCACCGAAATAGAACACACATACTACGATAAAGACCATCCCTTTCACACTTTCATCTGTATCCGCTCATCGAACGTCAGCAAATTGCTAGTATTGGAAAGATCCGGTTTATCTCTTCAATTCTATGCATTTCATTCGAGCTTTGAAAACCTGTCTAAATTCGAGCCAATAATGTTGACGAAATTAGTTGTGCCTATGAAATAAATTAAAAGTTATTTATTTAATTATTCACAATATATTTATTGTTTTCAATTAAAAATTATAACATTCTTATAGAATACAACAAGAGAAGTAAAAGCCAAGTAAATTCTCAACTTAATACTAGTCTATACAAGTCGTTCATGCGAAACTCCAGTTAGGCAATGTATCAATTAAGATACTTTAAAAATAAAAATGTCCTTATTCAAATAATGTACATCTTCTTGAATTTGGTATTTTAATTTTTCAGCGCTTTACAATTTTTGGCGTAGAAAATGTAAAATTTTAATTTTACGAAAGGAAATTCAAACTTCAATCTAAGTGTATGATAAAAATTAAAAATTGAAATGATTATTTGCGATCCCATATGAAAAGCTTTAGCATTGATTTCATTTTCATTAGTAAAAAAAGAGAATAATATATATTGTGATCGGCAGTTAAATCCCTTTTTTTCATATCAGAAGCGACAAAAACAGTTCTATTTTCCCCTCTCGTTTGCTCAGTAAAAATATCTGATAAACACTTTAACCCTAAATTGTTCACCTAGCCTTGAACCCCCATTCCGGGCACCTAATATACCCGGGTATGCAGCTACTCGCTGCAGGGTTTAGCTCATATTACTAGTTTGATATCCAATACCAAAAAGTGTTTTTTATAATTACTTTCACTGGTGCGAAAAAGAAATGTACCCGATATTATAATTATACATGAATAGGGCACCATTTCATGTCCTAGGAAAATATTTTAAAGTTCATTTGTAGTATTTTTAAAGGATCCTAGTTATTTCAATATATTAAAAAACCTTTTAGAAATTAATCTTTTTTTCTGTAAAATAACACCGAATATGTCCTTACATTTACATAAGTTTAAAAAATGACCAGATTCTGATTATTGTTGTAGTATTGTAATGTGAAAAATATTTCATTTAAATATCACGTCTTCTTAAATTTATTGGCATAAATAGAGAAAAAATTTGGTTTAAAATTACTTAATACTAAAATTAAGATTTTTAGTAATTGAGTACAAAGTACTAATTTTGTGTATTTGTACAATTTGGATTGACTGCGGGTATTGGATAATGTATAACTGAACGGTGTACAATTATGTAAGACTTTATAGATTAAATATTCGCTACTTAAATGTAAAGATTTTTCAATAGAACTGCATAAAATAAATAAATTAATAACTTATTCAAAATTGTAAAGATTAATTTATATTCAAACTCCATTTTCTTATTAAAAAAGAAATTGCAAAATATGCTCCTAAAATATTCAAACCATCCACATCTATAATAATCAGGATCAGTCTTATTTTTTGCGATGGCTGCCAATATGTAATTTAACAAGTGTGTGACACAGACTGAAGGATAGAGGGTGGGGGGATGAAATTTCCACCTATCAATTCCACGTCATTATTTGAATTTCCAATGAGCTTTTCACGATTTACAATCACAATATTTTCGAATACGTGTTTGCGTTTGACGTGAGTCTTTGTCATCTTTTTGGCTCGTCTCTCTCGCTTTCCCTTTGAAAGGTGGTTTGTCGTTGTCCCCAAATCAGGTCCTGACAAATGGCATTCAGTTTCCTCTTCCACGGCAGCAGACTGATGAAAAAACCATTTGTTAGACCGGCCCAATTTTGGACATTTTAACTGAAATTGTCAGCATTTGTGCCTTTGTTTTGTTCCATTTCGTCGAGACTAATGCAAATTGAAATAGACCCGCCTGGGAACGTGCTTCGGCCCACTAATGGCATCCTTCCTCTTAAGCCAAGCCAGACCAGACCACTTTAACCGCAAACTCACAGACACGGAGCTTTGCCAATTAAATAGCAAATACTACAAAAACAAAATGGTACATTTGTTTGAATAATTTATTATGTGTCTTTTCCCTAATCAAATTATGAAAAGTGCGAGGCAATAACACGTCTTCACTCGTACAACTCGGCCCATTTATCCATTGATTGATATACGCGTTGTCATTTCTACGTGTAACGAAAGTTCTTCGAAAGAAAATACTCGTCTTTCTAGATAAAGCATTATAAATCAATGTTAATAGAAAAATTTGCGAAAATCTGTCAATTCTTAGTAACGATTTCTTTTATTTTCAAATTAAGTAAAATTTTATTGAATGTATGGAAATAATCTAACTAAATTGTTATTGTTGTAACTATAACAATTTAAATAAAAGGGTAATTTTTATCATATTTAAGAATTTCTTCCTCACGTAAGCGTTTTTCTACCTACTTTTATGCTATAGAACACTTCATTCGGCACCGCTCACAAAGGCAATATAGGTCAAATATACTGTAAGAAAAAGAATTAGGGTTAGTTGCTGATAAACCGTTAGTAAATTAAGAATTGAATAGTCATTTAAACAACGTGTAGGAGACATGAACCATAATTAAACTCGAGTAAAGAAAACGAATGAAATGACTAGTTTTTTTACAAGATTTTATACAATTCGCTTATTTAATATCTATTTTTTCGAGAAATATGAAGTAAAGAATAAGAATAAAACAACCCATTGCTAAATTAAGGTCTAAACATATACAATTAAAGGAATACTGGTAAAGCGAATAGAACTTTTGGTCTCAATTTTTCAAAATATCACGACAACCTTGCACCATGAACTGTATCACTGATATGCCCACTCATAATTTAAACCATATTTAAAAGCCATAATCAACAATTAAGAAGAGCTTTACTTTTTGTCGTTTAATTTGAAAAAATTTAAATTGATTAATAAATCGCGACCTACTTTATTATAGAGATATGAAAAACGTCAAAATATATTTTCATTCTGCGCTACTACGATTAAAAATTATAATTTTTAGTAGTTGAATTTTGGTACAAAGTACAAATTTAGTGTATTTACACGATTTGTAATTGTCTGCGGGTATTGAATTATACTTTATTTAATACTGTACGATTATGAAACAATTTTTAGAAGAAGCATTGACTACTAAAATGAAAACATTTTTCAATAGAATTGTATAAAATATATTATCAAATATAAGTGGGTATTGGTTTGTCTCTTACCCGATAATAAATATTTAACAATTGATTATCAAGGATGTGGCGGATGTTCGCATCAAAAACATATAAAATATAGAAGCCAAATATTCCAATGACAGATCTATGTGTTTAAAGAGGAAATTATATTAATACTTGTTCAAGTTAAGAGTAAGTACAATAGCTTATAATATTTCAATTCAAAAGTGTTGCAAAACAACAATGGATTAAAAATACAAAGAATACTAAAGTACCACATGCTAGAATATATTCTTTATTCAGTATAAAATTGTCATTGTATTTCCTAATACAATGAAATTTTAATTGGAATCAGCTCATTCTCAATTGTCTAATATTAATTCACATTGAAAACTGGTTTTTGTGTACTATTTTTTCTATGAGGTGATACGTTCCATTCTCTTTCACAATGAACTATTTCATTCAATGGATATTAGAACTCGATTAGAAAAGATTGAAGTAGGATATTGGGAACTTAGATATGAATTTTTTAAATACAGAATTGTAAACGAAATCAGAAAGAACGGCAAAAGAGGTTATTAAGAAAGCGTAGCCTTTAAACTATGACCGGGATTCGAACCCAGGAAATCCTGGGAATAGTTCCAGCGCAATGCCAACTCGACACAGAGGTCGTCTCAATCTCCAGATATGTAATTATCAATTTTTGTGAAGACAATTAAAACAACAAAAAGCCTTACAACAGCTCGTCAAACTATAGTCATATTTAATTATTAGTCTCTTTTCTCGTACTTAAATTGTTTTTTTATTTATAATAATTAATTTCAACAAATTATTAAGACAGATTTGTTATTTTTATTGTTTATGTTCTTAATTTACTTCAAACAAAATCTCTTAAATATTTAAACCCGAATTTGTTATCGATGAAATTTGATCCGATGACTTTTCCAAAACTTGACATTTTCATTATTCTTCACATACCAAGGCACGAGCGATTTCAATCTTGGAAAATACTCTGTATTCAAGAAAATTCTCCTCGAATCTGAAAAATTCACGCCGTTCGCCAATTTTGGACTATTGTCGACGTGCAAATAAATCACGTACTTCCATCAAGTGCAGAACTTGGCCAATCAATCGACTGCTGATTAGCTTGTATTACTTAGTGAGATTTGCTTTCAATTCTCTTTATATCAGGCAGTGTATATAAAACAGATGGATTGAACGTGACTTTGGGGAAAGACTCCTCACTTTGGCGACTCATTCAAAATTATTTTTCGCACACAAAGGAAAGTACGATTGCGATAACTTTTGACATCTTTTTTGCACCAATCACGAGCTCATGAATTCAGATCTCATTTGAGATTAGGTAACAAGGTTCCTTTAAAGGATTGTATTAAACCAATTCATTTCAAATATCTATTGTTATGTTACCTAACATAGTTTATATAATAATACTATATATTGATTTCTCAATCTTTTAAGTAAAAAATACTAAAAAATACTAGGTTTTTTAAATCTGTTATATAATATAAATTCATCAATAAAATTCAAGTTCAAACCAAAAGCCTTTGAAGAACAAATAAACTTTTAACTTAAGGAGAGATTAAATCTACTTTCGAGCAAAGTTTAATTTAATCCGTAGCACAGATAAATCTGAGCGTTTCCTTTTATCATCTATTCCTCTCAAATAGCTTTATATAGCTTTTTATCGCATTGAAGGAAATAAGTATTAATCAACAAGCAATTAACTATCTATATAACACTCAGTTATTTAGTGATCTCTCTTTTGCTCAATTGTCCATGAAATTGAGAGCTTTTGATTCGGCATATAAATTTCAATTCAGCTTCTATTCATTTGCTTTTTAATGGCATATGTTTTAAAGCAAAATTTATTCAATAAAAATATCAATACGGAGATTATTCCATTATCTTTTTTCTATTCATAATTAAAATTAAATGAAGATAGATAGGGTGATGTATTGGAAGTAAGTATGTAGAAATAATGGAGTAAGGACAGTTCTATAAAATAAATATTGCCGGCAAACCATATTCCCTATATGTTAATTCCTTTCTTTTATTTGAAAACGTTTTCCAAATTTAACTAGAGACTGATGTAAATTCAAATTTTAATTATTATTTTTTTAAAATAAATAATATGATTTGCACTTCCCGTATCAAAAAGATAGCTTTTCAACATTGATTTGAGTTTTATTTTACGTCACTTTAACGCACTAGTGAAATAAACGCAATTAAACAAGACCAAGAAAACCATATAAAAGAAGTATATAATTCTATTAGTGTATGTAAATAATCCCAAATCCGTATCAAATTTAAGTAAAATGTGTTTGAAGCTGAACATATTTTTACAGACAATTATTGAAATATTTATTTAACTTTGATCCCCATCACTAAAATGGGTAAAATTTAATATTCATTTTACAGTTTTGCCTCTGTGCTAGAATACGAATTAATACAAACTGTTCAAACAAGAAAGTCATATTGTAGAAACAAATTTATCTTAAAGTCAAAATTTTGGCGCCATTTTCAATGATAAATTGCGTATGCCGTTATAACGGTCGAAAAATTTGAGTTAGTTTTTCGTAAAGTCGCTGAACATAGTAAGTTATGCCGATTGCTTGTTATTGTAATAACCTGATTTAGCGTCTGTGGTTTGATATTAGGGTGATGACGTCATCACCCATCTCTCAAATTTGCCGAAACAACCATATTCTTAATTCACCTTGGTTTTTCGAGTATTTTTAAGGAAATTGCAAAAAAAATATGTTCTGCTCGTGTGTAAAATCCGTTTCTCAACGAGTAAATGAGTTTTTAATCGTTCCCTAGATTACACGCTTATAGCACAGATACATATTCTTTCTTTGTTTTTAAAATTTTACAATTATCATTTAAAAATAATTTTCATATTTTTAACGTTTAAGTAGAAATTTTCTTTTTAGAAATTTTATCCTTATAACTTATCAAATAAGCGACTCCATTAAGTTATTGATATTTACTACAGATTTGGCTACATACTTGATTTATTCCCAGTCCAAAAGTCAAATTAAAATTCAGTTTAAGTTGAATTCTCCTACAAATACACTAAAATTATATAAATAAACAGTTTTTAAATTAAATATAGGTAAAAGCTGTTATAGTTAAGTAAAACATTCAGTCCCATTGTTTCTAAGTAAAATTTTACAAGAAAAACTACTTGTTCGTGTCATCGAGCTTTTTGCTCTCTGACGTAAATAATAATTAGAAGTCACTCTAAACCCTCCTTTACAAAAAAAAAGAGTTTAGTATTCCGAACTCGTCGACATAAGTTTGGCAAAAACTTTTGTTTCAGAATCCACTTTCACGAAGTATATTTATTTAGACAAAAATAGGTATTTTCATTGGAACAGGTAAAAATATACTTACAAAGTTTCCAGTCTGGATAAATATTTCACAAAAAAAGAATATTTAAAAAAAACCCTAAGGTAAATAATTATTTTTAAATGTTTATAAAAAAACATTTAAAAGTTCTGTACGTCTATAAATGTTTATACTATAGAACGAAACTTTTGATTATGTAACGGTGTTGGTTTATTCATAAAAACTCTTTAAAAAGCCTTTAATATTTACAAAAAAAAACCCTGATACCCAAATAATGAAATGAATTCTTCAAATAACCTTAAAGATTAAAGTAATATAGAGTAATTTAAGTTAGTCTGGAAATGGCTTCTTTAAAAAAGGAAATGATTATGAAAATAAAACTTTTCAAATTCTCTCTCGGTCCCACAAACTTTTCAACGCAAATCTACTTAATCCCTCTTTATAAGAACAAATATTGGCTTTATTATCCACTGACCAAGTCCCAACTTATCACGTTCAGGCGACGACATTGGGATTCAGGAGCAGTGCCGCACCAAATCCACGTAAAAATTTCATGGCACAATTTATTATGAGAGCCAGAGGCGAAAAATGCTGGACAAAAAACATGCAAAAGAACACGAAGGTCAGAGACTTTAATATGGTTTACAAAATGATTTATGCTTTTGCCAGATTCTAAACAAAATTAATTAGCATTGGAGCTTTATAAAGCCGCCTCTTCTCATTTATTTTCAATAAATTGCGGTTTTAAATACACCCAAAGTGGATATCAGATAATGAAAAATTAATTATGTCGTTAAATGAAGTGATATTGAGGTATTTTTTTTATAATTTCATGACTTTTATTTAAGTTGATTGATAAATTTATTTGCTCTTCGAAATGAGGTATTCATATTTTATTTTATTGAGGTCAATATTGGCATTTCCAACCAACATTCATTTAAAGTGGTTTCTCGCAAAATGGAATTCCGAATGACAATTTATATAATATTCAATTTTATGACACAATTCCAATATCTGATCAATTTCATTTTATGGTTTATGTATTGAATGCCTCAGCCGACATATGAAAATTGAAAAGCTTTTAAGCAGTTATTATTAATCCCCATTACTGAAGTAAAGTAAATGTATTGTTAATTAAAGTTTATTACATGTTTTAAAACACTATAAGTTAAAATACATTAAATAAAAGATACAGTATTAGTGAATATACATTATATGTTCTATTATTAAGAGTGACATGGGAAATCATGAAAAAGATACTAGTGCTGCGACACAACATGGTAATTTCATATAAAAGCCGACTGTCTTTACCATCTCTGACTGTGTCTCTGACCTTCTTTTCGATTTAAACATATTGTAACTGGAAATTTCCAAATCAACACGTTCGCCAACTAGTGGCAAATTTTAAAACTAGAAAATGTCAAGTGAATTAAATTTCAAATGAAAATTTTTCTTTAAAATGCTGTGCACGTAGAATCCGGAAGATGTGTCATCAATATAATAATGACAGTTATCAGATTTTATAGTGAACCTTCTTAAAATTTTAGTTTAACCAAAATTTTTAATTTAAATCCATTGCATTGGTATTAGTTTCGTGTACAAATATAATTTCAATTGAGCAAAATTCCAATACTTCCAGCAAAATTCAAATTGTGCTGAAATTATAATTTTACCATTTTTTCGAGACGGTTAGATAATAGTGAGATAATAGATAATAGTGGTATTATCTATTTTCTTAAAAAAACTAACTCAGGGATAAAAATCAAAAGCATATAATGATTTATACTCTTTAATACACTCTATATAGAATCTTCAGTTCATGATGCTAACCACATCATAACAAATAATGATTCGGAAAAACATGGTTATCAATTGTCAATTGTGAAAGATTGGCAAATGAATAGATAGGGCATTTGAAAACTTTGATTACGTAAACCCAATTGGTTAGACCTAGACCGGTAACGGTTGTTGAGTCGTAGAATAAGAAGAATATTTTTTATCTAAACTACATATATTTCTCAAAGATTTCGTTTTCTTCTATAATCAAATATTCTAAATTCATTAGTCTATGTGAAAATCATTACGTAATAATGTAATCAATTAAATAAGCATAAGCATCCAAAAAGTTAATACCAAAATTGAAGATATTTCATCTTCTTTCATATTATACTAAAAAGATAATATGCTTCAAGCAATGGCCCATATTTTATGATTACATTGAACTTAGTATTTTTTTAAACATCTTTCAAATAGATTTATTTTCCAACCAATTACAGCCGAAAATATGTTCAATCAAGATTTTGAATCTTAAACGACACCATAATGAATTATTTGTCTTAAATAGTTACAAGGGTGGGAAATGAGCCATTTCATAACAAGGAAACGAGTGAGAAATAGGAGCCGTTTGGCAAGTTTTTCATCGTACAAAATGGCGCCAGAAATTTATCTATAAAACAATATAACTTTCTTCTTTTCACTAGTGAAATAAAAATTCAAAATTTTCACTAGTGAAAAAAATCAATTTTTCTATATATTTTTTATGTAGCATAAGAAAATCAATGAATTTAACTATCTTAATTTGAAGTGAGATTATTTTTATAGAATTTTTTAATCAAAATAAATTCCTACTAAAATTGTTATCTACTAAGGTAACTTTCGATCAATTCCAAAGTATTAAATAGTGTTTTATATTCTAAAAGTTATTGTTTATAAAAGAAATATGAAATATTTAATACAAAATTTTTCAACAACTGATCCGAAGTAAAACAATTCATTAATTTGACAAACTGTCTTCGCGTCATTAACAGTTTACGATGTTGAAATTGAATAAATCAAAACCATTTCCGCAGAAGACAATTAATGGTGTGAATTTAATAAATTACTGAATAAAGCAAATTAATCAATTATTCACCAAAAGCTCTTTCTGTATATTATTATATACAAAGAACAATTTGTAAATTAAAATACAAGACATCAGCTCAAGAGAATAAATTTCAGTAAATAAATTTGTAATGAATCAATTGAACTTTGGATATGAAAACTATTCTATATTTTATACAATTCAATTAAAAAAATAATTTCATTTAAGTAGCCAATGCTTCATCTAGAAAGTTCCTCATAATTACACACAGTTAAATTATACATTATTCAATACCCGCAGATAATCACAAATGGTGTAAATACACTAAAGTAGTACTTTTTACCAAAATTCAGCCACATAAAATTATAATTTTAGTATCTCAGATGGAAAATATATTTTGACTGTTTCATTTTTGTCACTACAACAATAGGCCTTGATTTATTAATCAAATTGAATTTTTACCAATCAAATGACAAAGAATGAAGAACACATATTTAAACACTCATATCTTTAAGAAAACTCATGTCATTTGTTTTCTAGAAATCCACTCGTTTTTAATTATGGTTTATTTTTCCCATTTGTTTAAATAACTATTAAAAAAACATATTCTATTTTATTGTGAAACTTATGCTAACACTTTATATAATAAACAATTTTTGGAATGGTTTTCAAATGCAAATGTTTTGATAAAATCTAAATTTCAAAACTTTTCAAAGCTATTTGTTTGTATAATTCAAAATCTGAAATTTGGTTAGGACGTTAAGCTCAGTTTTAGCTACATTTACATGTTGCTTTTGTTATGGTACATAACATTATTCTGCATAATGTAAAAATATTGGGTTAAATAATGTTTTTTGCAATTCCGTATGGAAAATGCCACATTTTTTTTATCAATCTCAGTTCGTGAAATTCTAGTTTGCAAAAGGAGTGAAAAAGGTACTTTTTTCCCTTGTTTTGACAGACAAAAGACCAATCATATTTCACATTTTGTCGATTTATTTTCTTAACATGAAGGTATTAATTCTACCAATATCATTCCAATCAAAAATTATCGCAAAATCCTAAATACTGTACCTGAAATGAGTTAAATTTGATTAAATACATATTCCTTACAGTACTTAATTTATAAGAATATTTTGGTACACGTTTGAGCCCAATTTTGGAGAATGGTCAGTTAATCCATTTTATTTTGGAATTAAAATCGGTAATTACATTGAATTTTTCCGTATATTTAGTCCAATTTATTTGTGAGATGATTTGACATAAATATTATCCTGGTTTTGAATCAATTCTTATTGTCAAAACTATAGTAAAATCCCCAAACTATGTGGCTTTGAATTTCTATTTCTTGTAAATTTTTTAAAAGTAAAATGAATTAAGAATTGAGGTTTTCTATCAAAGATTTGTAAAATATTTAATAATTGAATTGCAAAAAAGCTCTATGTTTGTCATATGTGAACTAAAATTTTTATTATGAGTAATGTTTGTAAAATTTTACTAATAATAAAAATAAAACCTTCAGTTCACACATACATAGCTATTTGCTTCATAGAAATATTTAAATTATTTTTACAAATATTTCATAAAATAAATAAATGTCAATTAATATTTTTAATAATTATAAATTTATATTTAATTTGTTTAAACTTTTAACAAGAAATAATATTTTATGTAAAAGAACTAAAAAAACACATTATTTGCATTAGTTTTAATTATTAAAATTAAAAACAATAAAGTAATTTTCTCAAATCATGCATTATTGTTTTAAACCCAAGTGCTGAGCTTTGATTTCCGAATCTATAACTGTCCCTTTTTCACTTGCACAAACTTCCTATGATAGAGCTTTCATGTCTCTACCGCTCTCTAGTTATCCTTACTCTCCGCTAAACAGTTCTCTCCCTCTCTTCGAGAGAACAAAAAGTGTTTGACAACATTTAAAACGTGTGCTTTTCGATTTGGGGGTGGAAAATATTTGAGTGAAAGCGTCGTTGGTGGTGGCGGAAATGTGAGGGGCTGGGGTGAGGCGGTGGTGAGCTGCAGAGAAAGTCTGGGCTGTTATTGATGATGTTGGGCTAGGCAAAAAAGGGAGCAGCAGCGTCGCCGCTCACTCAGATTACTATTCAATTAGTTGCCGTTTGGTGCGGGTCGCGTCATTGTCTCTCTCTTCGTTTCGTACAAAAAATGCAAAAAAATAAAGAAAAAAACCAGTTTTTAACAACATTTTAATATATTGTGTAGAAATAGATACAAGTGTGATAAATTTCGTAATTTTTAATAGAATATTTTATATAAAAAATAAAAGAAAACCAGTGTTTATAGAATTAAAGATGGAGGCGGATTAAATGATAATAAAATAACCAAAATGAGTGTCTTGTGGATTAAATATATATTGTTGTTAGATTTGTAATCCGTGTTATAATAGTATTTGAATCTAATTGTTGCCATTGGGTAATTAGAGAACAGTGTGGAGTGAAAAAGACTGGAAAGGCCATTGTTATTGACGACGTTCTTCCCCCTTTGTGCACATTTGACACTTTGCTGCCTCTTACACCTCCGTTGTTCCTCCCCTCTGCCTCCCACCGTCTCCTTCGATAGCAGAGTCAATTGATGTGGCGCCTTGTCTCTGTCCTCTGCCCATGGGGCTGGGATTTGACGTCGGATAAAAAGGAATAACAGAAAGGAGGGGGAAAAACAAGACCTTCTCTCTGGTGTCCTTTTTTCTTGTGAAGGAAAGCAGCATTATTAATGCGAATTAAAATTATAATCAAGGGGAAATTAGTTCTAAGTGGAAAGTTGGTGTGACAGGAGAAAAATTATGGTGATGGCTCAGCCGAACCGAAATCCCAATAACAGCAACAACAACAGCAACACAACTGGTGCTGGCCACTCGACGACGACAACAAATCCAAGTAATAATAATTTATCGCGGAAAAGCAATCTCAAGTTTGTGCTGCGAAATAATGACGGCGGCACCAAGAAGGAGACATTTGTCGTCAACACTCCCCTGAAAAAAGTCACAATTGTTGGCCCCATTTACAATGACGACGAGGTACTCTATTAACCCCTTCTTACCTAATTAATACCCACTTGTTCTTATCTTAGCAGGGAAATCGCGGAATTTGTAGAAAAATTAAAAGGCGTCACTTATCATTAGTATCCTTGTTTGTTTGACGTACGAACAAACAAGTCTAAAAAGGGAAAATTCCGGTTGTTGTAATATTTCTAAAATATTTATAACGATATTTTCCTTAAGTATTGTTTGCATTAAATTGATACTACAATACTAATATTTGTTCTATCAACAAAGTCTTTAAAGATGCATTAGTGTTTTTTATAGCGTGCTATCCATAACACACTATTAAAATAGTTGTTTGTTCTTCATTAAAACACAGCTGATTTTACTACAAGTGTGTAAATTCACCTGTATTTTAATAAGGAAGTCATAAGGCAAGTTTTCCTAGTTAAAATTGAATTTTTCATCCCAGTACAATATAATTTTAATAATTTTTTGCAATCATCTTCAAAGTACGCATAATAAACTAATTTAATACAAATTTACCATTGCGTGGTTCATGAAATGGACAGTTTAATTACCTAAAGTTTGACTTGAAATATCTTTTATTAAAATATCATAAACTATTTATATATCTATCCACCTGTATAGTCTAGTGGTTGGTGCTTCGAACTGCCTCCCCGGAGGATGTGGGATCGAATCCTTGACGGATCTTTTTCTGGCTCAAAAAAGATTTCATTTTCTACTATACGAAAATCAATGACATTGCCGAAAAATATTTCCAGCGAATTATATGGCAAGGACACAAAAATATAAATAAAGTGGACGGATTGATTGGGTCCGCTTACAACCGGTCTAGGTGCTATTAATTGACTACTAATTCACTGAGAAACAAATAGGAGGTTGAGACTACCCGTGTTCCGTACAAGAATATTAAATGGAGATTGTATTATTTTGTATATCTAATTTCAGGGGAAATATAGTTTTATATATTATATGAAATTTTGTAAAATAATATTTTTGTATAAAATAACGGTCAATAAGGTTATTTAAATACACGTGTTTTGTTAATACAGACAGTATACGAATATAATAATTTCAAAGAATACCTGTGTCTAATAATGTCTTACCTTTCTTACAAATTTCATAAAACTGTCAACAAACTTATATATAAAAGAAAATCCCAAAATAGAGACATTCATTAAGTTATTTCATTCTAAAATAGTCCAATTCGTTACATCTCAGTAATTAGTTCCTAAAAATTATATATATTATTATATATATATTACTTTATAGCTTAAATTATCAATATACGTGTATATTATTGTGTCTTTATCTATAATTTATTTTATATCTTCTTGCTATAAAGAAATTAAATGGAACAAACATTTTTAAAGTAAATAAGTTAATATGTTGGAAACAGAAAAAAAATATATGACAAAATATAATAACAATTTAATAGAATTATGAACAAATAATTTATACTAAGGCGTATTTTAATAAAAATGTTTTTCGAAAACAGAACATTCTTTAATCTTATATATAGAATGATATTTTGTGGAAACTTTTCATTAATCAAAATAAGTTAAATTAAAAAAGTATGTTGAAATTTGATTTCAAAATTGATGTTTTTCGATTACATCATATTAGAAGCCTCGAAGCAATTTGGAAATCATTAATTTATAAAGACTTATTTAAAGTAATGTAATTTGAAATTGCTGTGTTCTTATACAATCCATTTTAACCAGTATACAGTGTAAATTAAGTTTATAGCATACCTGTTTATCCTTGATATCTCTGGAACCAAAAGAAGGTGGATCTTCAAATTTACACACAGTATATGTCTTAACAGTTTACAACTTTAAGTCATACCAGATTTGCAATCAAATTAGAATCAGTTTTGAGAAATTGTGAAAAAATGAAAAGGCACATTTTCCGAATGGATCAGCTTTATAGCCGCACTCCCATTATCTCCAGTCTCCACTATGGTGTATTTTTATAATAATCTTTTGACGGGGGTAGTTAAACAATCCGAAATATATCCAGAATTTCAAAAGTTTGGGTCGTGATATCATAGTAAGCCGCCAGTGGCTCACATTAGAAGTTTAAAAACCCTGATTTCGAAAATCGAGAAAATATTTTAAAAAATTTTACAAATAAAGTAATGATGACTATCGAAAACGGGCATCGTTGTGCATTGTTAATAATATGAGCACAATAGAACAGCAAATAAAATGACAATTACGGATAATATTTTCTGACATAACGGGATTTTAGGATATTACCCTCCGTAGCTAACAAGCGGCTACAGATATTTAAGCCAACCCATATTAGAATAAAGATTAGTAAATTCCCTACAAATCCTCCTGTAATATCTTTAGATATTGGTATTGGGAACGTTAGTGGAATACTTCTCTGTGATCAATTATCCAAATTGAAATACTTTGTTTACTATTTACAGGAGTTGCTTTAATGGTTGCAATAATAATAATAATGTAATATTTACAAGGGTTTCACTGTTGTGATATAATTCTTTATATCACAACAGTGAAACCCTTAAATCCGTATTTGAATATTTGAAATGATATAGCTAACGGACATATCACCTCCATACATTGTTTTGGAATTGGATGGCTTGGTTATAGTGATTGTTAAATATAGTTTAAAATATTTGCTTCTGATTAACAAGAGTTTCGTTTAAGTTAGTTTTATGTGTGTTTCCCCATACAACACTGTATATTGAATCCTTGATTCATACTATGGTATAATAATTTTAAAATATGAATATAACAATGTCCGCCTCTTAATCAAAACATTTTATTTATCTTAAATTTAACCGACAAATTTAACTCAATATATTTCCCCAAGGATAATTTAGACTCCATTATCACAACAAGATACTTTACCTTATTTGTCAAGTAAATGGTGAAACAAGACTCGTGTCCAGGTGTCAAGGAACATCTACCATCAACAGTGGAATAATTAATAATTGAAATATGATAATGTAGTCATACATTGCTGCTAATTAAATCATAAATAACTCTTTCTGTGGATTTTATGACAAAGTAATGGATAAAAATATATGGTTATTTTTACATAATTTTAAAAACAACCGTTAGAAATACCTAAAATTTAAGCTTTTTAATATTAACTTCCCAAAATAAACTTTAATCCCAAAGCTTACAAAGCCCTTCTTGTATTCTTTACATAATGCTCCTTTTGAAATGTTATTTTCGTCTTTGGCTTTTGAAAGACGGCCTTATTTATATCCTTCCTTTAATTCAATATTGACTCTCCTCGAAGTTAAGACCCATTTCAACAAAATTACAACATTATTTGGTTAATATAAGTTTATGATCATTGAAAAGTATAAATTTATTTAATACGCTAAATTTTTCAATATGAAAATAAAATACTTAATTTTTAAAGGTATTATTAGAATACATTTTGTTGGGTATTTAATTTACCTTTTGTAGTTCTAGCATACGATTATCTGACAAAAGTTCTATGCTTTAATGTTTTGAATTAGATTTAAATGCTTTAATAATACTGAAAAACATACAATTTTCATATAAATTATAATGTTTGCTTTTTTGTTGCTTAAAATTGATATTATGACATTCAAATTTGCTATGTTAAAGTCGTTATTATAGCACAAGTGCTTTTTCTTTATTATTAAAGTGTGACCTCAGTTAAAGAAACCCATCAATTTTATATGTACGCCACTTTCGTTTAGCGTGGTTTAACTGTGTTTTGTTAGTGTAAATGGATGGTTTTTTAAAAATAAGCCACATCGGAGAACTCAAGAACTTCGTTTACTTGTGTTTTTACATATAAGCATTTTAAAACTCGGGCCTTCTTTAAGGAAACAACCCTTGTGTTCAATAATGACCTTGTTGTAAAAATAACTTATACAGTGTGAATTGAGGTTATAGCCGCAGTCGTTTATTCTTGATATCTCTTGAACCAAAAGNATCGGAGAACTCAAGAACTTCGTTTACTTGTGTTTTTACATATAAGCATTTTAAAACTCGGGCCTTCTTTAAGGAAACAACCCTTGTGTTCAATAATGACCTTGTTGTAAAAATAACTTATACAGTGTGAATTGAGGTTATAGCC
>JXOV01015314.1:11254-23971 GCA_001014945.1 Clogmia albipunctata
TGTTTTATACAAAATTGTATGCATTTTTAAAATAAATTTACACAAAAATAAAAAAAATAATTGTTTAATTAAAAAGTTCATTAAGTGGCTCTGAATTAAAACTTTGAAATATTTTGCATCCCTCTCTTACTCAGCCGATTATTTTGCATATCTTTCTTACTCATAGCCGCGAGGCGTAGTTAAAAAATCTCCAATAGGTGGTTTTCCAATAATATTCAAAATAAAATCGTTAATACTGGCCAATTACAGGTTAGCCATGCCCTTTAAAACTGACGACCATATAAATTTAATGGATTTCTTTTACGGAGGTCACCCTTTAATAATAAAGAAAAAGCCCATGTGCTTAAAAGAATTCTTAAAGAGCGTTTGATATAATAACGACTTTGACAGAACAAATTTGAGTGTCATAATATCAATTTTAAGCTACAGAATTGCATAAAGCAAATTACGTTAATAATTTATACAAAAATTATGGATGTTTTTTATTAATTTCTATCTAGTTTACTCGATGTTAAATTTATATATTTTGAAATGTTAACTTTCATACATATGACTATCAAATAAAACAATGCAAAAAAACAAATTCAATTATGTTGAGTCAAAATTTTTTTATGAAGACGAAAAGCTGTCAAATCTACAATTATTGCTTATTTTAATTTTTTCCTCGGAATCTTACTTCTGAAAATTATCTAAGTTTATAACTAAACGTCTTCTCTTCAAGTTCTAATTATTATATAATTGTAAATCAATAATCGAAAAATCAACTTACATCTTCCACTGAGCTCTGGATGTCGTTCCAAAATGCCGACGGCTCCGCCTCTTGGGAATTTCTCTCCGATGGCATCGATTTCCTGTTGATTCTTCGCGCTTTCCAGCTCCTTTTCCAGTCCACTTAAATACTGTTCCGCTTGCCCGGCCACGATGTACGAATGACAGACCCTGTTATCGAACGACACTTGCTTCTTCAGATCGACACTCAACTGCTGACTGATTTCGGAGAGGGTTTTGAAATCCCCATTGTTCGCCACTTTATTCAAATAGAACTTGAAATTGTTTATGTGGGGATGCCTCTTCTCGTTAACCATCGCCTTCACAACTTTGGTAGCTTCACTCAAATTGTTCGATTGCACTAACAACTCCACGTACTTTGACAGATCTCCAATGCTGAACTTACTCTGATCCTGTGCCGAACTGAACAAATTTCCCGCTTCTGTTAAATCCTTCCTGTTTAAAGCTGATTTAAAGTCAGAATTTTGACTTCTTGGTTGAGTTTCTTGCTTTGGAACTTGAAATTTGGGGTTTGATTTTTTCTCAACAGATGTCTCTGCTCTTTGTGTTGGTTGCGCACTTTCTGATGGAACGTTGAAAGGAATTGGTTGATTATTTTCTTTCAAAAACTGGGCCAAGGTGTTTAAAAAGGAATCCGTAGGAGTAATGTCTTCTTCCTGCATTTTAGTCCAAAGTCCAAGCGCCTTTTCGGGTTGCTTTTCATTTTTGTAGGTTAGAAGTAGGTTATAATAAATGTCACTTCGATCGATATGATTTAAATCCTTTGTAGCTTCGATTAATCCTTCCAAAGACTGAACCATTCCCTCTTCTCTGTACCTTTCACAAGCATGATTGATTCTCTGGTATCTGGCTCTCAGTCCGGGGGTCTCTAGAATCTTCCTAGCCTGTCTAATCCTTCCGCATTCCACGAAAGAGAACACCAGATCGTAAAGACTGTTCACTTCCCCATGAACACTGGTACTTAAATCCGTCAACTTTTGCAAATTAATTGCATCTTCTGTTTGAATCAATCGACAAGCTAAGTCATTTTTCCACGGAGTTGATCGATATTTGTTGGTTATGTTTTCAAAAGTTTGCATGGCTTTGGTTAGATCGTCATTTACCAAATGGACTTTGATTAAAGGTCCCAAAATAACGTTATTCGCTTCAACATAGTTTCCAGACTCCAAAAGGTCAAACAATTTGTTCAATTCTTCCGCTTTTCCTTTTTCCGCCAAGCCATTAAGGACTCTCCAGCAGACTGCATTGTAGTTGAAAGTGTGTTCATAAGATTGGAACTCTTCCTTTTTGTTCTCCTCTAAAATTTTAATGGCATCCTCGAATTTGTCTTCCTTGATCAGTTGAGAAGCGATTTTGACAGTTTTGAGGTTATCCAAAGTGAAGTCGACTTCTTTGGCTTTGATTTTATTGTAAATTTCTAGCGCCTTATCCAATTGCTCGTGGTGACAGTAGAGGTCGATCAATTGGGCATAAACTCCCGAAGTCATGACATAACCCTCCTTTTCAAACCGATCGATAACCTCTTCCGACTTTTGAACATCCTTATTCCTCATACAAGCGGAAATTAAGTACCTCTTCAGTTTGTTGGTGTTCTCCCCTTTGGCTTCAACAGTTGCGATTAGCTTCTCAATCTGTTCTGGGTTCATTTGGGCTAGGGAAGTGCCTCTCTTACCCGTTTCCCTGGGAACTGGCTCCAAATCTCCCGCTGCCAATTTGCTTAACATTGTCGAAATTTCCTCTGTCATTTGAGAGCCCAGTTTATTCTGAATATAATCCGCTTGCTGGCTGCTAATTGACAGTCCTTCAGCAATCAAAGCTTGCAGGACTTTATCGAGGATTTCAACTTTATCATTTCTGAAGTTTGTCAAAATGTCAGCAACAAATTGTCCGAGAACTTTAGCCTGATCCGGTCCAGAATTTGCTGAGGAAGAACCCTCTTCTTGTTCAGCATTCGACTCTGCCTCAACTTCATCCTCCTTTGGTTGATTTTGGTTAAAAACGTCAAACCTTTCCAAACTGTCGTGCAAATGGCGGAGAAATTTGACATAAGAAGTCACATCTTTTGTTTTTGAAAACGCCAAAATCAAAGGTTTCCTGAACAAATTCGGCTGGAAGTAAGCCTTATATTGAACAGCCAAATTGGCAGCCTCTTTCAGTTGTCCACTGGACAAAAGGGAGTAACAGACACAGTTCACAGCTCTTCCCGTAGAAATTCCAGTTCCAATCAAAATGTCCATCAGTTTATCCGGGTTTTTCTCCTTCAAATTCGGAATCACATAACTTCTGATCGTTTCACTACTGACTGGGATATTGAAGTCCTTCTCCATTTGATTTAAAATGGATGTGACATTCTCAATTTTCCCACTTTTACTCGCTGAAACTAAAATTGGCCAAAAGTAGTGCTGTCTAACCTCAAATTCGGGATCCTTTTTCGCTTCCTTCAACAACTCCAACACGGAATCGATTAAACCATGGCTCAAAGCGGCTTCTACAGCAATTAAAAGCCCCTTCTTGTTCAAATTCTCTTCGCTTAACTTCTGACAAGTTGAAACGATCCTCTCGACGGGAATCTGCCCCTTGACCATTTGTCGGACGAAAAAGTTTCCAGTTTCGCTCAATTCTCCCTCAGAATTCGTGCCTCTCGCCATCGTTCTTAGGATCTGCAGACCCACATCCTCATGTCCCTTGTTCGTCAAACGGAGGATCAAGTTAAACGCGTCCTGGTTGTACCCGATCGATTTCCGCAGCTTCTCAACGACCCTCTCCACGTGATCCTTTTGATTGTTCATCGCCAGCGAATAAATCACCTCCAAAAGATCCTTGTCCAGCAAATAAATCTCCTTCTCCTCGCAGAATGCGATTTTCTGCAAAATCGCCTCGATGTCTCCCTTCTTCGCGTAACCGCAAAGCAGAGTCGTGTATGTGTCAGCACTCGGCTCCAAACCAGCCTGCTTCATCACAGACAGAATTCCCTCAGCTGACTCGAAGTCTCTGAAAAACAGATATTATTTAAATTAGTTTTTAATTCATTCTGATTTTTAATTTAAAAAGATAATATGTTTTGTTGTGATAAAGGAAAAATATTCTAATTGGTAATTAAAATGGTAATAATTTAATATGTTGAATTCTATACTTTACTAATATGTAATAATCTATTTAGTTTAATTAAAATAATTATAAAACTATTACAATTCAATATACAATATAGTTAGGACCAGAATTTCCGATAGATAGGGAGAGCTAGGGCAATTTACGAGGTGGGACGTATGGTTGTTCATCATATTTTCTTTTGATACGTCATCCTGCATCGTTGCAATGTAAAAAATACGAGGATTTCAGTCGCTTCTGTGAAAATTACCCGCTGGCTATTTATCCAAATGGACATTTTGGTTATTCTAAATTTGAGCATTCTCGGATCCGTTTACAACCACTATAAATGTTATTAATTGAATGAAAATGAAACAAGCAATATTAAAATTTATTTTCCCAATTTTGATATAAAATGTACTTGTTTTCATTAATTTATGCTTCAATAAAAAGTTAAACTTTTCTAAATGAAACATAATAATCATCACGGCTTGAAAAACTTAATGAATACAGGCATGAAAATGTACTATAGAAATGAAAAGATACCACCCCATTCACAAATACATCTTATCATTCGACTTCTTCTTATTCTAGTCTGGAGAATGAAAAATCAAAATGTTTCATTAAACGTTATGTTTCTATTTTTTAAAACTACAAAAAGCCCCCAGAGTATCAAAGTTATGTTTCCAATATAAATATTTAATTAGTTTTTGTGCTATTTTACAAATGAAAATTGGGAAAAATAGCATTCGTTTCTAGAAGGAAGGTATTCGCGACGTCGACTTCGTCTCCTAGCGGAAACAGCCTTCCTTCTTGAAAACCGAAACTTAAAGCGTCTTGAAACGAAAATAACTATTATTTATAATCCCATGTCTAAAATTTAGCTTTTTTCATTGACTTAAGTTTTGTAAATTCAAAAGAAGGGTTTAAATTTGTGATTATCAAATACAACGTTGAAATATCTGATAACAGCAATTTCCCCCCATTAATTATAATTCGGAAAAAAATATGGCAGAATATTGATCCTATACTTTACGGAAGTAGGTTTATAAAAAGTTAAATACGAGTACTACCACAATTGTATCCAAATTAACAAAGGTTTTATGGTAAAAACGTGAAAGGAGTGAATCGAAAATTATAATAGTTATTTTCAACATTGTATTGAAATAGCTAGGTTTTTTTAATCATTTGAAATGACAATCATATATATTAATCAAAATTTAATCAAGCATCCCTTTGACAATTATGTCATTTTCACTTTTACTTTGAAAATAAGTGATTCTTCTTCCAAAAAAAATGTTGAAATGAAATTATTACAGCATTCAGTGGTGCAAAGTGACGTATTTCATGGTTACTTTGAAATGTTAATATTACACCTTCGAATAATGTAAATAGAATTTTTACCAAGATTATTGATATAAAAATAATAAAAAACGACTTTATTCATCAATTGTTTCAAATTTAACCCAGTTATTTGATAGGATATTTAGGATTAATTCCACCACATAATTTAAAAAAATTGAGTATTATAAAACTAAAAAAGATAGTTGAATTTGTATAGTTAAAAAACATGTTTATAATAATTGAAAAAAAAACTTTAAAAGACGTATATGGCCTGACGACTAGTCTCTTAAATAAAGAAATTTAATTGAAGTTTCGTAAAGGGGCTTTTAACGAATATTAAATGTACCAATTAAATATTTACAATGTCTCAATATACTTAAATAATCGATTAAAAATAATTGTACGTGATATACGACGTCATATTATTCCTTTTATTTATTTTTTCAAATAAAAATCCCCTAAAGTCTTAATAAATAACAAAAAGGTCATCATTTGTTTATATAGGTTAAACCAAAATCATTAAATCAAAAAGCAATTTTAAAGATTTCTCGAATTTCGATTAAAGACAAACTTGATTTTTCATTATATGAAAACCAAACTTAATTTTAAACAAATAACTCACTCTGCTTGTGAATGTCCCATGATGAGGGCATTGAAGACGTATTCATTGACAGGGTGTTGTTTCTCCCGCATGAACTCGAGAATCCTCGTCGCTCCCTCGATGTCTCCCTCTTGGCAGTACCTCGAGATCAACCTCTGGTACGTCACTCGATTTGGCTCCACGCCCTTCGCCTCGAGGTCAGCGAGGAATTCCGTGGGCGAGAAGGGATGTTCGTTCTCCAGGTAGACCCGCAGGAGGGCGTTGAAGTGGGAAATGTCCATTGGAACGTTCAAATTGTTCAGAGTCCTCCAGATCTCCTGCACCAAAGCGGTCCTCACTTCGGGCAGCTCTTCCGGGACAAGATTACCACAGCACCGAATGACGAGGAGGGACTGGGAGCTCGTGGCCGTCCTCTGCTGACGAATTTCATCAAGAACTTCCTCTAAATCCCTCCTCGAGATCCTTCCAGACCTCCTCACATCTTGATCAATGCGCCTTAGACTCTGGTCCAGGTTTTGGTCTGGCCGAGGAACGTGAGACCCGTAATTTCTAGAAAAAAGTAGGAAAATTTATTAATTAAAAAGTTAGGTTATGTTTGAGAAAACTCCAGAAACATTAGTTTTAAAAGAGAAAAATTATACTTTTCTGAACTAAAACCAAAGACAACACTATTTTAATTGAAAAGCAACTATAATCTCCACCAATCACTGGAAAACATGCAAAATATTGCATAATAACCGGTGCGAAAATTGCATCATGTTTTATTTGGGGAAAAACTTACTGCACTGAATTACACAGGCAATGACTCCGATTGACCAGAGTGCCCTCGCTGCCATTGTTGCTAAACACAATGCTGCGGGCGATTCCCGCGAAGTAGCGCACCAATTTAGTCGACCGCAAAATAGAGGCCATTTTTCTAAATCTGACAAGAGGCGAGAAAGAAAAGACTGTCAAAGTGACGTTTCATAATCAAAACAACAACAAAAGTGCGTTGTTTATAAAAGCGTAATTTGGAGTTTTCGCGATTTTTCGCATTTAAAAGAACATTTCTCGAGTTTTCGCAAAATCAAAGTACATTAAATCGAAATTGGAGTGTTTTTGGATAGTATTCTAGTGCTTTGGATGTGTAAAATAAGTGTAATTTGGACTGAAAGGCCAAACAATGTGCGATTTGCGTTTTAACGGATTTTGAGTCCGTTTACGATGATGGAGAGTGGTTCTGGCAACATTGGCCGATCTCTGGACCACTTTTACGCCCACAAGGCGCAGAATATCACTCAGAATTCGAGTAATTCGGCAAATATTTGCCAAAACGAAGTTTTAATGACAGCAACAACAACAAACACGGCGAAACCGGCAATGAAAAAGGCGATAAATTCGCCTTTGGACCACCAGGCCTTGATGAAGGAGAACAAGCAGCTCAAGTCGATGCTCCTGCTGCACCTGGATCTGATCCAGGAGCAGAGTGACATGCTTTTGGCGCGGGACAAACAAGTGGCGGCTCTGAAGCAGGAGAACGAGGTGCTGAAGCTGAAGGCAGAACGTCTGGAGAGGAGGATACACTCAAGGGTGGGCAGTCCTCGGGACCAGGATGAGAATATTGACATCAATTCAATCCCTTCAATCAATTTACCAAACAAAAACAACGCCACTCTTTCTCAAACTGTTAACCCCTTAAAGCAGAGTGTCCTCTCGCAAAGTACAGCAACGACTCTGTTACCAGTAACGAAGCCAATTCAAAGAACTACAAATCTAAACCCCAAAAACAATACAACTAACAACTTCAAAGTGGTGATAAATAATAATTTTAACAATAAGACCAGTCCAAATGAGAGAGATGAGAAGAGTAACGGATTTTTGGCCAAGCCAAAGCTGTTTCGAAGCGAATTCGAGGACCAGAAGCCGAGTTTGTTGCCTTGTGGCTCGATCCAGGACGAGTCTAGTGTCATATCCAATAAAATCGTCCTTCAAAAGGCGGATTCCTCAACGTCCTCTTTCCTGGACACTCCTCAACCAAACTTGGACACCTCTTTTCGGCTGAAAATCGACGAGGACAGCGACGATCAGACACAGTCAGACTCGAATCACAGCTCCAGCACCAGTATGAGCCTATTAAAACCCATAGAATACGAGGAGAAGATCGAAGAAGACGATTTGAAATTGGATTTTTTCGCAAAGAATTCTCCCATTTTAGAAACTCCTCCCCCAGAAACGATTTCAATTGAGAATGTTGCTATAAAAACCGAAAAACTCGAAGAAAAAGATTTATTTTCATGTGAAAAAGAGGTTTTAGAACAACCCTACTCGTCCCCTCCGAAAAAGAGATCAATTTCCGAGACGAGTTCAAAGGGGAGGAAGTATCTGAAAATGATGACAACCAATGAAATGTATATAGCAAGGTACTGGGAGCAGGTGGAAGAGGAGGAGGAGCCGATTCCAGAGCCGAAGAAGGAGTTGTCCTCGATTCCAGAGGAGGAAGTTAATTTAGAAATTCCCTGTTGGAAGGAGATTGAAGACGACTTGATTGAGTCGCCCTCAACGGAAGAGCTCCAAAACTTTGATGATGACCCCGAGACCTACCTGAAGCGCCACTCCAAATACGAGGCGGACGAGAAGAGGAGAAAAAAGTGGGACGTCCAAAGGATTCGCGAACAAAAAAATATTGAGAGGCTGAAAAAGAGACATTGCAAGTTTGACGCGTTAAATATCCCAGGGTCGTCGAAAACTGGAGCTGAGGACACGGTGCAGACTCTGTTCAGCCTCTTCCCGTCG
Source organism: Clogmia albipunctata (assembly GCA_001014945.1). Taxonomy (NCBI): domain Eukaryota; kingdom Metazoa; phylum Arthropoda; class Insecta; order Diptera; family Psychodidae; genus Clogmia; species Clogmia albipunctata. The sequence continues at coordinate 19,848 of JXOV01015314.1, forward strand.
CCCAGCCAGATCAAGTTTGTCGAAATCACGTCGGATTTGCCGGTCCAGGCGTTTGGTGAAGCGGTGCCCAACTTGACCCCTCTTGAATTTCAAGTGCCCTGGTGGTCGGCCAGGGACCCAACTGGCTCCAGCTCGAATTCCGTGGAAATGGCGACGGGAGACGAGGCCAGGACCAGCTCCTTCACGCTGAAAACCAATGCGACCAAAAAAGTCGTCAAACTCAAAAGGATCAAACCCATCCCAAGGAGATAAATCTCAACAAAACGCTTCTCTGTACATTTTCCTCGTTTATTTCCCTTTTTTCGTTAAGAAAAAAATTATCTTAAGAGTTCATGAAATAAATTTCAGATTTATTATTATTGCAATCGATGTTTTATTGAAGGGTTGGGGGGGGGGGGGGTTTGTTTGGTTTTTGTGCTTGTTGGGTTTTAAATTTTTTTAAAAAAATAATTTTTTTTTGAATTTCTTTTTTTAATTTTAAAGTTTTGTTTTAAATTTTTTAAATTAATTAATTATTGAATATAAGTTGTAATTTAAATTCTTAAACCAATAAAGATTTATTTGGAATTTTTTTTTTTAAAGATTTTCAATAGCAATTTTTTTTAATCTATACCTAAAAATATATATATATATACTAAAAAATATGAATTTTAACTTTATTGCAGCTTTTCACCAATAATAATTCATTATTATATTCTTCCGAAAAATTCACTTTTTTAAATAAAACAAGGAAATTTCAGTACAAATAGTTTTTTAATTGTGATTTTTTTAGAATTCTACTTTTCCTTAAATTTTTGGAATTATTAAAAAATCTAGTTTTTATAAAAACTTATAGCATTTTAATTAATTTTATTATTAATTTATTTATTGTAAAATTTGTTAAATAATTAAAAAATGGAAAATAAACAAAAATCTTATTCTTTTATTTTTTAAATTTTGATTTAAGATAAAAAAAATAATTTTCAATACAATTTTTTCATAGTTTGAAAAAAAGTCTCAGATTATGGTTGTTTTATCTAAATAATTAAAGTCCTATATTTTAACAATTTGAAAATATAAATTTATACAGTCACATTATCACGAATTCCCTACAAGATGATAGATGATTTACCATTTGATATTTCGAACAACTCGATTCGATTTAAGAGTTTCGAGTTATCGAGAGCCGACTGTATTGTGAAAAATTAATTAAAATGTAAATTAGTCAATTTTAACTAAGAAAAGTAAAATGAAAAAGAATTTTTATATATTTTTTTCAAATTTGATTCAATGTATTATATAAAGAAATAAATTGAAAAAAAATACTTTAATATTTTGAAAAATAAAATTTATTTTTAAAAAATATCACATTTGAGTTGGAAATCTTTTAGGAGCACTTTATTGAGTTTTTTTTAAAATGTTCGATTTTCCTGAGCAGTAAAAACTCTATACATTTTAATTAAAAACGAAAACAATTGAGAACCGCGCTTTAGTAAAAATTTATGGAAAACAGTTTGAGAGCCTTTCAAAATATCAAAAACAGAGCGAATCGAGGTGATGCAAAGAGACAGATTGGGGGAGTTTCTTGTTTGTTTACATTTTTTAAAACCGATTTGAACTCGAATTTCTGCATTAAATATGCCGGGAATACCTGATTCCTGTAAGTATTTGAAATAGCGTTTATCAATAAAACAGAAAAATTATAAAGTAGAAGTAAAATTTAAAGAAATACTTCCTTTTAAACGATTTTCAATCCAATTTTCATTAAATTTCTTTTCATTTTATGACTCATTTTTCTGTTTTACAACAAGAATTGTGTAATAAAACAATCCTAATCTATTTTAGACGTCCCTTCAGCTGCAGATGGTCAGGAAACTGAAGAAAACCAAACTCGAGAGCGAACTCAAACGGATATAATCAATAAGAACCTTTTAACGAGTTTCCTGAACCGAATCAACAGCCAGGACCAGCAAATCCAGAACATCATCTCGAACACAACGACCTCAGACGACCAGAATGACCCCAGCAAAGGAGACGAGTTCAAATAATTGCTTTCCGGACAGAAAAATGAAGAAAAACAAAGGGAGAGAAATTCGGGATCAAATAAGATAAGACTTATCAGCGGGAATTATTATAAATAGGCACAAAACAGTGCAATTTATAATCTGTTATCTAGTAATAACGTAAAAGTTAATTATGGTCCATTCAAGAGAATAAATTAATAATTGCTCATGTCTAATGAATTTCTTTGAGTGGTTGTTTTCGGATTTGTTTGATTAAATTTTTTTTAAAATTAGTGTTTTGGAAATAATTGTTATTTATACAACTAGATCGATAAGATAAGGCATTATTACACAATGATTGTTTTAAACCACGAGCGAAAGCGTATTAAATAATGCTTATCGATCGTGTTTTATACAAAATTTTATGCATTTTTTAAATTAATTTACACAAAAATAATCGTTATATTAAAATGTTATTTAAGAAGTTCAAAATTTGAAACACTGCCCTCATAGCTGCACAGGTAAGCTACCTCTATCAAAACTGACAACCATATAAATGTAATGGATTTTTTTACGGAGGTCACACAATACTAATAATAAAAAAACACTAGTGCTTTAAAGAATTCTTTAAAGTACGTGTGCTATAATAACGACTTTGACAGAACAAATTTGAATGTCATAATATCAATTTTAAACAACAAAAATCCATAAAATTAATTCATTGTACGCTTTTTTCCTTCTGTAAAAGAACTTTTTATAACACTAGTCCTTTAAAGAATTGTTATAAAACATTACGAATAACCTTTTCTTTATGATTATGACCTTTGTGAAAGAAATTCATCAAGTTCATTTGATCGCAATTTTGCTGCGCATTGTTTAATTTTTTTATTATAATATTCATTTATTTAGCATCAATATTTAAAAAATAATACAAACAGTTTCCAAAAACCAAACTTTATAAATTTGGTGTTAACATTGATTGCTAAAATATGGTAGCGTATGAAGAAATTTAAAAATGCATAAAATTTTGTATATAACACGGTTGATAAGCATTTAAACACACAGGCCTTCTTAAAAACACTCGTTACGCTCGAGACAACAATTATTGGTAAATATTCAGTCAATTAACCTATTATTTCATATTTTTAAAAAACTTAATTGCAAAATTATTTTCTAAATAATTAAAACAAAAGAATTATTAATAACAAATCTTAATAGGAAAATCAGTTGAGAATTTTATTATATTAATTTTCTTGTTATTTGTGATTTTTATTATTATTTCAAATTCGGTTTAATAGCAAAATAATTAGATGTTATTATTTATGCCAATCAAAGATTAGTAATTCCAATGGTTCAAAAATGAACTTGTATTAATAAATTTTAATTGCAGTATTATTTACATTTGAGGATATCAATTATTGTTTTATTTCTTATTTATAAATGAAATCCCCAAAACAATAATATATGTAATTTTTATGTAATAAATTTAAATGATTTATTAATCCCAGTGGAAAATCATGAGAACAATTAATACATCTCATTTAAAAAAAGTTCTCTTTTTCGTTCATTGGAAATTCGTTATGTGCTACATTTTATTACTAGTGAAAAACTGAAATAAAAATCAAAAGTATTCATTTTTTATATACAAAAGTGACCTTTTTAATTCGAATACAATGAAAATCCGGCCTAATCTTCACATTCCGTTGCTCCTGTAACTCAGGAACCCGTATTTAAAATGAAAAATAATTCCTTATAACAATCGTGCTTTAATGATAATATTCCAATATCAATTTAATTGTAAATTTTCAATTTCAAGTTTAGTAGAGTCTCTTTTATTCGAGTTCCGCTTATCCGACATCCGTCTTATTCGAGGCGTTAAAATCACCGCCCCATAGCCGAAGTGGTAACACTCTCGTCTGGTAGGATTAACTGGCTCCTTTTTCAACCGGTCTAGGTGCTATTAATTGACTAATGTCTTGGTCACNAATTTCAAGTTTAGTAGAGTCTCTTTTATTCGAGTTCCGCTTATCCGACATCCGTCTTATTCGAGGCGTTAAAATCACCGCCCCATAGCCGAAGTGGTAACACTCTCGTCTGGTAGGATTAACTGGCTCCTTTTTCAACCGGTCTAGGTGCTATTAA
>JXOV01015346.1:3338-27681 GCA_001014945.1 Clogmia albipunctata
GCTTTTAATTGACTAATAATACACCGAAATCAATAGTCATGAAAAGTCTAAGCCCGTTGGTTGAGGTTATTGAGGATATGGTTATGAGGAATTGAAAGGGAAATTTTTTTTTATACACAAAATATTGACTACCAATTCACTAAAAAACAAATAGTTACGATAAGTCCAACACCCGTTAGTTAAAGTTGAGACTACCCCGAGTTTCGTACTGGAATGTGGTGGGAAAAATTAATATTTTTTAATTGTTATTTATACAACAATTTCCATAAGATAAGTCATGATTAAAAATAAGAGTTTTAAGGCCACGACGTAGCGAGTGCCTTAAGGAAGGCCCGGCTGTTTAATCATGCTTATCGACCGTGTTTTATACAAAGTTTTATGCATTTTTAAATAAAGTGTTTTTGCACACTCCAGTTAATATAGTAATTGGAGTAATTGTATTAAGTTTCTGATAAAAATTCAACGATTAAATTATTTATAATTTATTTCCAGGTTCAAAGAAAGGGGTGAAATCGAAGTCTTGTACTTTAATATAAATGCAAAATTAAAGTCCTTGAACCAGCCTCAATACATGCCAACTGAGGGACAATTGGTCAATGATATTGAGAAGGCGTGGAGGAATTTGGAAATAGCGGAGCACAGCAGAGAACGTGACTTAAGGGAGGAGTTGATGCGCCAGGAAAAGCTGGAACAGTTGAATTATAAATTTGAAAAGAAGTCCGTCTTAAGAGAGGGATACCTCAAAGAAATGATTCAAGTGCTTTCAGACCCGAGGTACGGGGCCAATATTCGCCAAGTGGATGCCACTGTCAAGAAGCATGAAGCTATTTCGGCGGATATTCTGTCCCGAGAGGAGCGATTCAAGGATTTGACTGCAATGGCCAATGAACTTAACAAGGAGAACTACCACGGAAAGGATCGAGTAAAGAGCCGCGAAGAGGAAGTTCTCGCTAAATATGATGAACTGCTGAAATTACTAGAAAATCATAAAAACAACTTAACCCAAATGAGTAACCTGATGAACCTGCTTCGAGAAATCGATGCCACAATGTCGACAATGAAAGAGCTGAGGGTTCAATTTGAATCGGACGAGGTGGGTCCGCATTTGTTTGGAGTGGAGGAACTCCTGCAAACGCATGCCCTCCAAGAACTGCAAGTGACTGCCCTCGGCGAAAACATCAGACGATACCAGAGGCAGTGTCAAGCGTTGAAACAAAACGACCAGAAGGATATCCCGCAACTAATGCTGAAAATGGAGGAATTAAATCAAACCTATGAAGAGTAAGTTTAATGTCACTTAATCTCCTTATCTTTGTTCTTGGTATTAAAATATTACTTCGAATAGAGCGAATATATTCCTCTTGATCGAATTTTAAGTTTTTAATTCATTGTTTTGATGAAATATACAGATAAAAATGCGGATAATCAAATTTTATTCATGCATTGTATTTAAAATACTTTATAAAGAGTAAAATTCCATTGATCGACTTCTTTATTCTGTAAAAACTAGAAAAGCTCAAATCATATTTGATAAATTGTTATAAAATTTAACGAATTCTATTTCTAAATACATTACATTAGAAAGATATCAATTTAGAGACCTGTAAAATAAGGACAAAGTGCCTAAAAATATGGAGAGCCATGTGCAATCTTCGAGTTTTCATAATTCAAATTTATGGCCCCTGTTTGGGTTAAGAGCAACGTGGATCACAGCGAAATTAATATTTTGGGTTTATTGCGACGTTACAAAGTGCACCCCTTTTTTGCGCTGGAAGGTGGAGATCTTAACACATTTGAGATTCGTAAAGGATCTCGACAGCCTTAAGGACTGCCGCCCACTAGGGGGAAGATTCCTTGGACGTGAATTCGTTAGGTTATCCACGGATTCGCACAGGGTAAAACCACCTCCAAAAATAAATTAACAAGTGGGAATGATTACGAAATAAACGTTATTAAGTTAGGGCCTCCTTTTATTATGGGTAATGTAATAAGCCCTTAAAAAATTAAATCTTGTCTGTTCCTTGATAGTTTTTAAACGGGTTGTGAACAGATGTTTCCTAATTCATTACTTCCAGTTTCGCTTTGATGTGCTGTACGTCTTAAATCTTAACCCAAACAGGTGCCTTAAATTTGAGTTATGAGCATATTTATGAAAGTCTTTTGCGCTGTAATCCATTTTTAAAAATTTATGAGATTCAATATAGCATATAGCGTTCTAAATAAAATTCTTATTTTGAAAATCCTAAAAAAAGTGAGATTATTTTATCGGAAATTTGTCCAACGTCCAAATGCAGGGTATGCGGAATTTGGCTTACGTTTGATAAAAATCCAAATTTAGATTTGGTTTTTTGGGAAATTATCGCCTTTATTCAGTTAATGCAATTTTAACTGATAATTGTTTTGTATAGTAACAAAACTGATTATTTTCTTTATTACGAAACATTTTAGTATGTTTTATTTATGAATTAAAAATAAAATTGAAAATATTGACTTTAGAAGAAAAAAAAATTATGCAAGAGAGATTATTGAGCACATTTAATAAATATTTTATTAATTTATAGCATCACGTTATAACCATTTATGGTTTTATATTCCAGCTTGAAACAGTTATCCAATGCGCGACGTGATAAATTGGACGAGGCCAGGAACTTTTATCACTTTATCGAAGATTACGATAACGAAGAAAGCTGGGTAATTGATAAGCAGAGAATTTGTAAGGCGATAATACCGGCAAAAGATCTGAGGGCTGTGGTCAGTTTTCAGCAGAAGCATAAAGCGCTCGAGGATGAGATAAAGGTGAGGAAGCCGAAACTGAAGCAGTTGACGGACACGGGGAAGAAGCTCCTTTTGGCGAATCCGGCGAGATCGAATGAGTTGCAGCCGAGGATTGACTCCTTGGAGGAGCATTGGAGGGCGTTGGAGAGTCTCATTGAGCACAGGAAGAGGCAGATTGAGGATGAGATTGAGGCGTATCAGTTTTATACTGATGCAAATGAAGCGGAGTCCTGGTTGAATGAGAAAATGTCCTTAATGGCGTCCACTGATTATGGAGTCGATGAGCCGTCAGCTCAAGCGCTATTGCAACGTCACAGGGATTTGCAAGGGGAATTGAATGCCTATTCGGGGGATATTCTGACGTTAAAGCAACAAGCTGATAAGCTGATCAAAGCGGGGATTAGTAACTTGGAACTGGCAACAGAACCAGAACCCCTTCCCGAAATCGAACAAGAGGAATGGGTCAATGAGAAACGGTTAGTGCCGAAAGAAGTGTGGGAAGATGAAGTGGTTGAGAAAATGGAACGTAAAATGGTGCATGAGAATAAACTGTTACCTCATGTAAAGGCACTTTATCCGTTCGATGGACAAGGCATGAAAATGGCCAAGGGAGAGTTTTTAATTTTGCAAAGTAAAACCAACAACGACTGGTGGTCCGTTCGTAAACTAGACGGAATGGAAGGATTTGTTCCTGCAAACTACGTCCGCGAAGTTGAGCCGAGAAATGTCTCGTGCCTAGTGCCAAAGATGGAGAAAGTAAAAACCACGCAAAAGGTGAAGAAGACCATTCTAGTCAACCAAACTGTTCCCGTTAAAAGAATCAAGCCTTCCACAGCTTCTCAAATTAAGTCGGTTTCTAAGAGAAGAATTGGGAATTCAGGTCCCGAAGCTGAGGACAGTGTTGAGAAGAGGTTGAAGAAGATTTGTTCTACCTACGATAATCTTCAGGATTTGGCCCAGCAGAGACACACTTATTTAGAGGATTCTATTTGCCTCTTTGGTTTCTTCAGAGAGTGCGACGACTTTGAAAAATGGATCAAAGATCGGGAGAAGATGCTGAAATCGAGTGATTCGAATGAGAATGTTGAAGTTGCTAAGAGGAAGTTTGAGAAATTCTTAACGGACTTGTCAGCTTCTTCAAAGCGAATTGAATCGCTCGATGCTGCTGTGGAAGAGTTCTCCAGACTGGGCCATTCTCAGTTGGATAAAATCAAGGCCAGACAGAAGCAGATCCATCAACAGTGGGACCATTTGAATTACCTAAAGGCACAAAAGGAGAAGAATTTGGCGGGAGCCTCCAGTGTGGAATTGTTTTACAGAACGTGTGACGAAGCGAAGGACTGGATGAATGAGAAAATGCAGCAATTGGATGCCGCTGAGTGGGGAAGGGATTTGAAAACTGTACAAGCGCTTCAGAGAAGGCATGAAAATTTGGAACGAGAATTGGCTCCGATTCAAGAAAAAGTCAACAGAGTTGATTGGTTGGCTAATTCCGTGAAGAATTCCTATCCAGCGGAAAGGAATAACGTGACCCAAAGGCAGAATGAGATCCAGGAGATGTGGAAGGACATGCAGAATAAGGCGGATCAGAGAAGGCAGCGACTAGAAAATGCCGTGGGTCAACAGATTTTCGACAGCAGTACAAAGGGTCTTCTGGATTGGATTGACAAAACCAAAGACGTGATGGACGTTGACGAGAATGCAAAGGATGTGGAGACAGCCAAGCAGCATTTGAAAAATCACAACGATCTTGGAGATGACATCAAAACTCATTCAAGTGAATTTGACGAGGTGATCAGTTTGGGAAAGCAGTTGATGGAGAGGAATCCCAATTTAACCGAATTGGGAGAAACGATCAAGCGACTTGAGGATGAAAAGGCGAACATCAAAAAGAAGTGGCAAGATAAGTTGAGGCACCTGGAGCAGGGGGTTGAATTGCAGATATTTAACCGAGAAGCAGACAAAATCGACGCTACTACTAAGAACCATGAAGCTTTTCTGGAGAACCGCGAATTGGGCAATTCGTTGGACGATGTGGAGGCCATTCTGAAGAGGCACAACGACTTTGAAAACACCCTTGAGGCCCAGACCAAAATCGTGAAGGCGTTCTCCGAGAAGGCAAACAAACTGATAAGGAACAAACATTATGCTTCTGATTAGTAAGTTCATTGTCTTGTCAAAGTCAATACAATGTGATACGGAATGTGATTAAATTACGAAACTCAATTTAGGGTTTAAAAGTCCATAGACGAATATCAAATATCATTATGCCTATTTAAAAAAGTAATTATTTGAATGTCATCTATTAATCCAAACAGGCAATTGAGTCGCTTGAACTATCAATGTGAACTTTTTTTTGATAAATTTAATTATGAAATAATTAATATGAAAAATATTCAATTTTATTAAATTCACAAAGAAAATAACATGTTTTAAATAGTCATGTTCATATTAATTGTGAATGTTGTTTAATAATATTTTTACTAAAACAAATTGAATTGGAAGTCAGAATATTTTTCAAAAAATATAGTAAAAGCTCTTTATTTGCGGTGTTTCGTAAAAATATCTCAAAATACCCATTTCGTTAAGTTGATTCTAAAGTACAGTAGTTAGCGTTTTGTATGATATAACACATGGGTAAATAGCCTCCAGGATAACACTTGTTAGATCTTTTAGAACTAATAGTGACTATATCCTCGATAGTGTAAAAGTTCGATTGAATCAATTGTGAAGTATTAAAAAAGAGACCTCTTCTATAACGTAGTTTCAAAGAAGTCAAGTCTGATGTGCTTAAATTACAACATAATGATGCTTATTTCTGATTAGTTCTTAGAGACAATACGGTCAAGAAACGTTTCCTGCAAATATTTCCATGATTTCGTCGCTTGTTCACGTAGTTATTTATTCTTATTTTAAAATAGACGTGTTCCACATCAATGTTCCAATTTTTTCCTTAACAAATCGATCATTTTAGTACAGTAAATTGACCGTAATTGTTATACAAGCCTTTTTTTCCATTCACCACGTTCAAAACACATATTAAACCCAAAAACTGTACCAAATATGAACTTTAAGGAATGTGAGGCTTTTTAATATTATTCTTGGATCTTTTTTATCCCAAAATGTAACAACTCAACTTTCGAGGTGAAAATGAGCCTCATCATTGACGACGTTTTTTGTTCGTATTAGTCTTGAAAAATTTCATTAATATGGTCCTACAATCGTTATCCTGGGGGCTATTTACCCACGTGATATATCATACAAAATCCAACTAATGTACTTTAAAATCAACTTAACGAATTAATAGGTATTGATTTAAATCTGTCATTTGTAATTAATTCAGAAACTGCGTTAATTTTGGGAGATCCTTAAAATATAAAAATTCAATTTGATTAATTATATATTGCCTTATTGATTAAATATGACCTGAAGCTTATGAAATGTTTAAAAAAATTTCCGTAAAGAAATAGTAAGTTCTTCTAATGATTGTTTATGCTTACGCATCATTTTGCCATGCCAAATTTCTTCCACATTTCTGTAACATTCATTTTAAGGGTCATAATCCATATTGCCCAATACTCGTATGATCTGCTAATACCGACAATTTTTATATTTTATCTAAATTCTTTCATTTGCGAGTAATGAAAACGAGGGAATTGTGCATAAGTAGCTTCTATTATTTATTCAAAAGTTATCAATGGCAAGACTAAATTCTAATTATTTTATAAAACTCCTAAATTAGAAAGTCTACATTTTTTTATTGAAACTAATGACAATTTTACTTTTAGTATTGATGACCGAAGACAACAAGTCTTGCAAAAGCGTGACGCTGTCAAAGAAGGAGCACATGCAAGAAAATCTGATCTACAAGCTTCTAAAGACTATCAGCGATTTGTGGCCGAAGTGGAGGACTTGGACGCTTGGATGAATGATAAAATGAAGATTGCAAGTGATGAGAACTATAAGGATCTCTCCAATTTGCCCCGTAAAATCCAGAAACATCAAGCTTTTGAGAGAGAGTTAAGAGCTAACGAGGGCCAGTTGAGGACGATCAACAAAGAGGCAGAAGCACTCATTGCTGAAAATAACAACGCCGATAAGGTTCAAAAGAAAACAGATCAGTTGAATAAAAAGTGGAAAGACCTTATCAATCAGTCTTTGATCAAGGGACGATGCCTGGAACAGGCAGCAGCCCAAAGAGATCACAACAGAAGTATCCAGGACGCTAAGGCTAAGTTAAATGATTTGCACAATGCCTTGGAAAGTAACGATGTTGGTCATGATTTGAGGAGTTGTAGAGACCTCATTAAACGACATGAGCTCCTGGAAACTGATATCACGATGTGGGAACAGAAGATTACTGAATTGGTGACCTCGAGTGAGGAGATGGCCCATGAGGGACACTTTGATGCATCGAATATTAGGAAGGAGACAGATGATATTAAGAACCAAATTAAGGACCTCAAGAAACCGATGGCTAATCGAAAGACAGCCCTAGAGGAGAGTCTTAAGTTCCATAAGTTTGTCTTTGAACTGGATGCTGAACTTCAATGGATTAATGAGAGACTTCCGATCGCCAAGTCAGATGCTTACGGTCAGAACCTCCATGAAGCTCAAAGGTTGTACAAAAAGCACAAGAAGTTGGAGTCTGAAATCGAAGGGCATTTACCGAATATCAACAAGTCCCACAACTTTGGAATGGAATTAATTAAAGAGGACCATCCAGAAAAGGAGAAAATCCAACAGTTATGTGACAAATTAAATGACGCCTGGGCGAATATCGAATATGAAGTGCAAAATAGATCCAAGAAATTGGAAGTATCTCTGAAGACTCAACAGTATCTCTTTGAAGCTGGTGAAATTGAGACTTGGTTAGGAGAGAGAAATAATGTCCTAAGATCGACAGACTATGGAAGAGATCGAGAATCAGCGACTAAGCTTATGACTAAGCACAAAGCCTTAGAACTCGAATTGGATACCTATGCCGGAATTGTGTCAGAAATGAGCCATACTGCAGCAGCAATGGTGTCAGCCAACTATCCAGAAAGCAAAGTCATTGCCACCAAACAGCAAATGATTGAGAAGATGTTGAAGTCCCTACAGAAATTGGCAGCCCAAAGACAGGTGAGATCAATAATTAAATACGTATTTTAGTAAAAGCTCTTATTTTAATTGATTTAACTAATGAGATCTAAATTTTAGGATATTAGATTTTTTTATGTGAAGATGCATTTTAGTAATATAAAATTGATATTATGGCACTCAAATTTCTTGGCGAAGTCGTTTTTATAGTTTTGAAAAATTCTTTAAAGCACTAGTGTTTTTTATTATTATTAAAGTGTGACTTTCATAAACAATGTTCATTTAATTGGTCAAAAAAATATGCAAAATCGATATAATAGTACTTATATTTGTTCTTTCAAAGCCAGTTTTATAGCACAAGTGCTTTAGCAATATATAGTGCTTTAAAGCAATTTATAGTGCTTTTTCTTTATTATTAAACTGTGACATCCGATAATCAAATTCAACAAATTTTTATGGTCAGTTTTGTTGTGTATGGTTTAACTGTATTTGCAAATAAATGGTTGTTTGTGTTTGGGTCTCTTTTATCGGATGGTTTAAGTTTAAATAGTGCTAAATCAACCATTTCCGGTTCATCCGTTTCGGATTGTATTTCCTATATGCAAGGCAGAGATGCCAAGATATAGTTTTACATGTCATACCCTAATAAAGGAATGAAACAGAAAACAATGTGAGATCGAATTTGAATTTAATAAACCGATGGTTTTTTTAGATTTTCGTGTTAATTTATTATAAAATGTTGTATAATACACGTGCTTTCTTTAAACTCGTTACGTGCGGGACTTTAAACGACCCTAGCGTTTAATAATGCTTTATCGACAGACTTATATACATAACTATAAAATTGCATAAAATTGTGTATACAACACGGTCGAGAAGAATTATTAAGCACACATTCTTTAAAATACTCTTTAAACTCGTCATTTTATAGAACTCTAGTGTAATGTCTTATCTTATCAAACTAATTGCCTAAATAACTGTCACATAGTTTTCGTATTTATTTGAAATTTTCATATTGAAAACTATTTTTTTTTGTATTTCTATTGCAGGTGCGCTTCATGGAAAGTCTGAACCGTTATGAGTACTTTACGGAAGCTGACGAACTTGAACAGTGGATCAACGAACAAGAGCAAGCTGTTACATCCGATGATTATGGTCAAGATTATGAGCATTTGCAGATTTTGCAAAATAAATTTGACGACATCAAACACCATGTGGAATCTGGAACTGATAGATACAACAAGTGCATTGAGTTTGGCAAGAAGTTGATCAACAATGATTCACCTTATTCAAGCGACATCGAGAACAGGCAGGACGTTCTACAGAATGCCTGGGGACAACTTCTTAATTCAATGTCCGAAAGAGAACAGAAACTTTACGGAGCTGGCGAAATTCATCGGTTCCATAGAGATGTGGCCGAAGCCCTGTTCAGAATTCACGACAAGAATTCGAGTTTGTCGACAGAATTGGGAAAAGACTTGAATTCGGCATTGTCACTTATTAGGAAACATGAAGGGTTTGAGAATGATTTAGTGGCTTTGGAAGCCCAATTGCAGGTTTTAGTAGAGGATTCTGTAAGACTGCAAGCCAAGTATCCGTCCAATGCCACCGCAATTGCACAGCAGCAAAGTAATGTGATTGACTCGTGGAATGTACTTAAAGAGAAGTCGATGCTGAGAAGTGATCAACTAGCGGCTAGTTACGATCTTCAGAGCTTCCTTTCCCAAGCTCGAGATCTACTCTTGTGGGCCTCGAATCTGAGAGCAGCTCTAGAGGCCGAAGAACATGTCAGTGACGCAGCAGGAGCGACGGCCTTGAAAATCCAACACGACGCTGTTTATGGGGAAATTGAAGCTAGAGAAGACAAATTCAGGACCTTAAGTGAGCTAAGTGACTCTATGGTTCAGACAGGACACTATGCTGCTCAAGAGGTGGAGGAAAAGTGCACCCAACTACTGGATGAACGTCAAAAGTTGCATTTAGCTTGGAATAAAAAGAAGATTTTACTGGAACAGAAAATTGATCTTTTCTGCTTCCTTCGAGATGCCAAACAAATTGACAACATTTCCAGTTCACAAGAGGCGGCCCTGTCAGCGTTTGATTTCGGAAACACCATCGACGAAGTTGAGAATCAAATCAAGAAACATGATGCGTTTGAGAAACTGATTCAAACTCAGGAGGAGAAGGTGATTCTTCTTCAGAGTCATGGTAGAAAGTTGATTGAACAAAGTCACTATGATTCAAACAACATTTCGAAGGTCCTTCGTGGTGTCATTGAACATAGACAAAAGGTGATTCATCTCTGTGGAATTAGGAGACAAAAACTGCAAGATGCACTTCTCTATGCCCAATTTGTAAGCGATTGTGCAGAAGCCGAGACTTGGATTAATGAAAAACTGAAGAAACTAGAAATGGATGACAATTACACCGAAGTGACTAGTTTGGAGGATAAGATTAAGAAACTGCAAAAACATCAATCCCTTCAAGCGGAAGTGACAGCCAATGAGCCGAGGATTAAACAGATTCAAGACAAGGCGAATATTTTGATTAAGAAGAGCCATGAGTCGTCTGACGATATCAGACAAGCGGTTAGTAATGTCTTGAGCTGCTGGAGGAAACTGTTAGACGAGTTGGCTAAGAGAGGCAGAGGATTAGAGGAAGCTCAAGATATTTTGGAGTTCAACAATCATCTGGATAAATTAGAAGCTTGGATTCGAGATAAGGAACTTATGATCAATGCTAGTGATTTGGGAAGAGATTTAGAGCACTGTATGGCCATTAGAAGGAAGTTGGACGATGTTGACTCAGATATGAGAGTCGATGACCAAAGAATAAAGAACATTAATCAGTTGACTGACAAACTGTTGGCCCAAGGACCAAAGGAAGTGAAGAACGTTCAACTGAGAAGAGACAATTTGAACAGCAAATGGACTTCTCTTCAAGGAGCTCTAAGTGCCTATAGAAAATTGTTAGGAGGTGCTTATGAAATTCATGAGTTCTTTAGGGATGCCAACGATACCTTGGACAGAATCAGTGAAAAGGCAGCCACAATGAAGTCAACGGATGTTGGAAGGGATCTTAATGGAATTGAAGGGTTGCTAAGGAAGCAAGAAGCATTGGAAAGGGATATGACCGCTATAGAGCAGAAAATCGAAGACCATAACACAGAAGCTGCGAAACTAGTAAAGAAATACAGCTCACGAAAAGATGACATTGAAGAAAAGCTAGCAGAAGTGAAAGACAATTGGGCTCAACTTCAACTTGCAACAACCAAAAAGAGCAACCTACTAAAGGATGCCTACGTTCTGCACAAGTTTGTCGCCGATGTCAAGGAATACGGTACTTGGGTGTATGGAATTATGAAAAAGATGGAATCATCTCCTAATCCAGCCACAATCAACGACGCTGAATCCCAGATGGAGCTTCATAAGGAAAGAAAGGCAGAAATTGACGGAAGAGATGAAAACTACCATAGTCTCAAGAAGCATGGACTTGAGTTGGAGAAGAATGAAGTGATGACAGAGTTGGGAGTTGCAGATATTCCTAAAGAAAACCACACTTTGGAAGATTTGCACGAAAATCTGCATAACGCTTGGAAGACTAAATTAAATCAACTGAAAACTGTCCATGAGGTACAGCTGTTCAAAGCACAAGCAGATGAAATTGACTCCTGGCTTACGAAGAAGGAAGCCTTCCTCAATAACGATGACATGGGAGAATCGTTTGCAGCCGTTGAGTTGTTAATCAAAAAGCATCAAGCTTTTGAGAAATTGTTAAATACAAATAAAATTGACGAACTTCATGACCAATCTAAGAACCTTCTCGAATCAAGTCACTCTAAGGTTGTCCAGCAAAGACTAGATGAAATCGATGCCAGAAAGGAAAAACTCTTCAAAAATAGCACAGAAAGAATGGCCAAACTTAATCAGTCCCTTCAACTGCAGGAGTTCCTTAGGAAGTTGTATGAAGTGGAGAAGTGGCTTAATCAGAAACATCAAGTTGCTGCCGATGAAAACTACCGTGAAGTGCATAATCTTCAAAACAAGATCCAAAAGCAGTCGGCCTTTGATTCAGAATTAGAAGCTAATGTTCATAGAATCAATGAGATTATGAAGGAAGGAGAGATTCTTCTAGATCAAAAACATTATGCTAGTGAAGATATTATTTCCCAATTAGAGTTCCTAGAATCAGAATGGAAGAAACTACAAGAGTTATCCCAAGAGAAGAAACTTAGGCTGAAACAAGCCTACGATGCTCTGATCTTTGATAGAAATCTGTCAGATTTCAATAAGTGGATTGACGAAATTGAAGCTAATTTATCTTCTACGGATTATGGAAAAGACTTGGCTTCGGTTATGAACTTGATTAAGAAGCATGAAATGGTGGAGGCTGATGTAGCCCATCATGCTGATTCAGTTGACCACTTTAAGAAAATCAATGAAGAATTCCTAAGACAAAACCACTTTATGCAAGAAGAGATTCATGATAAAGTAATGAATGTGACTAAGAGGTATCACTCTCTTCATGAACCCTTGTCTATTCGTCGAGAGAACTTGGAAGACTCTCAAATGTTGAATCAATTCTTGAGGGATCTAGAAGACGAGATGATTTTCATTGACGAAAAACTGCCCTTAGTTTCCTCGACAGACCTTGGAACGAGTCTGTCAACAGTACAAAGTTTACAAAAGAAACATCAAGCTTTAGAAACCGAAATAGTATCTCAAGAACCTATTGTGTCCTCTTTGTTGCAGCGTGGCCAACAAATGATTAGAAACGACCATTATGCCAAAGGTTTGGTAGAGTCTTCCTTAAATGAATTCCAGAAGAAGTTGATCAGTCTTCGGGATTTGGCTAGTATTCGAAGATTGAGATTGTTAGATGCTGTGGAAAGCCAGATCTTATACGCAGAGGTCACCGAAGCGGAAACGTGGATGAGAGAAAAGAAACCACTCGTAGTTTCCCATGACTTTGGCAAAGACATTGATACAGTGAAAACCCTACAAAAGAAATTGGACAGTCTTCAAAGAGAGTTGGTGGCCTTCAAAGTTAATGTCGATAAAATTGACAATCTCGCTAATGGACTCCTCGAGAGGAATCACTTTGATTCGGAAAATATTGCCAAAAAGAGAGACAACATCAAGTCAGTTTATGAGGAGATTTGTAGAATCGCCGAGAAAAGGGATCTTAAGTTGGAGGAGAGCAGAAAGTTCTACGAATTCTATAGGGAAGTCGATGAACTGCATGAATTTATCGGAGATCAAATTACTGTCACAGCATCTGAGGAGTATGGAACAGACGTTGAGCATGTGGAGCAACTCATTAATCAGTTTGATTCGTTCATTTCCAATCTGGGAGCTAATGAGCCTAGAGTTAGTGCTTGTATTAACAAAGGTAATCAACTTCTGTCAGAGAAGAACTCTTACGACCAAAAGATCAAAGACAAAATCAATGAAACTAAAGAAATGTGGACAGAACTTACCGATTTGGTGAATGCGAGAAAAGAAGCTTTAGCTGGTGCTAAACAGGTCCATGTCTACGATCGAACAGCTGACGAAACTATTGGATGGATCAACGAAAAAGAAACAGCCATCATGGACGAAGACTATGGACAAGATTTGGAAAGTATCCAATCCCTAATTCGTAAGCATTCGGTGTTTGAAAATGAATTGGCAGCCGTTAAGAATCAAGTTGAATTGGTGATTAAGGAGGCTAGTAAATTGGCAGACACCTTCCCAGATGCAAAGGAGCATATTGAGGTGAAACGAGATGAAACTATCGACTCCTGGACGGATTTAGTTGAGAAGACCCAACTTAGAAAGGATAAACTCCAACAAACGGAACAACTTCAAGAATATTTCGACAATTATCGGGAGCTTATGGCTTGGATTAATGAACAGTTAGCCAATATCACAGCTCCAGACCTGGCGACAGACGTTTCTGGTGCTGAAGCTCAGATTAAGGCTCTAGAAGAACAGAAGGCTGAAGTAGATAGTCGAAGAGATGCCTTTGAAAACTTTTATAGTAAAGGCAACGAATTGATTGCTAATCAGCATTTCTTGTCGAATGAAATCAAACAAAAAATTGGTGTTCTTCAACAAAGATTCCATTTGTTGGAGCATACAGTGACGGAAAGACAGAAGATATACGAATTGAATTACGATACAAGGGTGTTCTTAAGAGAAGCCGATATTCTAGACAGCTGGATTCAGAATCGTAATTCTATTGTAAAGGACGTTCAATTAGGCGATTCAATTCCTCAGACGGAAGAATTGATCAAGAAACACGATGACTTTGAGAAGACAGTAGCAGCCCAAGAGGACAAGTTCAATGCCGTGAAACGTATAACCATGTTGGAGCAGATGTTGAAGAAACAGAAGGAGGACGAAGAGGCGGCCAAACGAGCTGAAAAGGAAAGGCAAGCTAAGGAACGGTTAGAGCAAATGAAGCAAAAGGAGGTGCTTAGAATTACCCAAGAAAGACAGAAAATGGATCAGGAGAAGAGTAGTCCTGTTATGAATGTTATGAAGAGTCCTCAACAAGTTAACAACACTTCATTAACTCAGTCAACATTAGATCCAAATTCGCCATATCAACAAGACAAATCACAAGTTCAAAAGTCGAATTCCGTGACAAACTTCTTTGGAGACAGACTTCGACGAGGATCAGAGGGCAATATTAAGAGGGCGGAGAGTATGAAAACTGGACCTAAACCAGCTAAGCGAACTCCATCGTTTACAACGAGAAGGAGAGCTCAGAGCTTTAGGAAAGAGAATAAGGATAGTTTGTTACCACCAATCGAATGCCAAGGAATGTTGGAGCGTAAGCATCAACTTCAATCTGGTGGGTCTAAGGCTCCAGTAAGGTCTTGGAAGACTTATCATACTATTCTCTGTGGTCAATTGTTATGCTTCTTTAAGGATGAGGAGAACTATTATCAACAGAATGCTATCACAGCTCCCCTAAACATCTTAGACGCCAGATGTGAAAAGGCTGAAGACTATACCAAGAAAAAGCATGTCTTCCGGCTTATCTTAAAAGACAACTCTGAGTATCTGTTCCTCGCGCCAAATGAGTCTGAAATGTCCGACTGGGTCAATAAGATTACATTCCACGCCAAGTTGCCCCCTAGTCTTCAGCTGACCAGCTACAATGAGACATTAAACAAAATGGCAGACTCCAGCCAAGAACCTAAATCACCAATCCCCGACGGAGCTGATGCTTCTTCCCTAAGTTCAAGGACTTCAACGCCAGACTCGCAAAGAAAATCGTCAGATAGGGCTTCACTAACACCACAAAAGGATTTCCTGTTAAAGCAAAAGGAGATGAGAGAACGAGAGGAGAGAGAACACGTTCAGCCGCACACAGGACAAATGGAGAAGCCTCCAATTCCACCCAGAGGCGCTCCCCCAGCTACTCCAATGAGACAGAGTAGCCTAAATGCAGACCAATCTGTTCAATTAAGAAATAGAAATTCAGGTAATTAGAACTAAGTTTATTTAATATTCAATGTTTTATGACTCTTTTTCTTTATAGATGGATTAGCTTATGAAAATAGACCCACTTCCCCGGAGAGCACGGAAGGAGAAGAATTGATTGTACGCCAAAGTGAAGTTAGGAGATCAGGTGAGTCTTTGTTTATTGTTTTCAATAACACTTTATTAATCAATAGGATTCCAAATTAATTACATATAAAATAAGTTGACCAAATTTTCTTGTATACCATAAACTAAACATTTATTTATTTTTTAAATGGACAGAGTTTTATACAAAAAAAATAATGCCCTAAATCATACAAAATTGTTTAGTGTATAATTATTCACTTGCACATATTTTATTCCTTTAGAAAGGGTGTCCCAAAGTTAACTCATCTTTTAAATTTGTTATAAAAGATAAAAGTTATCACAATTAAGCATCATTATATTGGGATTGAACACTTTCAAATTCAATTTCTTTAAAACTACGTGATAAATAAATCAATACTTAAAAATAGATTCATGACCTTAAAGGTGTTCTTGTTTTTAAGAATTTATGGCCGCATATATGCGAATTATTCTTGAAAAATTTCATTAAAACGATATGATATTACAAGAGTTTTCCTGGAAGCTACTTATGCAATGTGTAATATCACAAAAACCCTAACTAATGTCATTTAAAATTCAATTAACGATTTAATAGTTATTGATTAAAATCTCTCTTTAGAAACAAGTGCTTCGTTTAGAGATTGTAATACTCAAATATGCAATCCTTAGTTGCGTTAACTGTGGGTCACCTTTCTTTCTTATTTATTCATACTTTATACTCATTGATATTATTTATAAAGTATTTCATTTTGGACATATATTTTATTCACTTACTAAAACTTAAATCCTCTATTACTTTCTGTGTTGTCCTCATTAATTTGAAATGTTTGTTAACAGTTTGTTTGGTTCAAAATTTATAATTTAGGGTAGTACTTTCCTCTTTAATATAAATAATTTGTAACTAAAATGTTTATTAAATTTGGAAATCCTATTGATAATAAAAGTGTAACCCCTATTTGTGATTAATATTTGTGTTTGGGTTTTATTTTGCTGTGTTCAATGTCTAATTCGTTTGTTCGTTCGATCGGATCATCAAATAGACAAACCTCCGCCCTTACCGGTGACTCTGCCGCCCCTAAAAGAGAAACAGTTTGTCATGCACTCGAAACAGTCGCCACCACCACATTCAAATAGCGCGAACAATAGCAATTACAATCACATGATGATGTCGCCCCCATCGAACACATTCCATCATCATATGTCCTCCCCCCAGCAGCAGCAACAGCATCTACAGCAGCAGCCCAAGGGGGATGCCTATTACAATATGCACGTGTACCAGCAGCAGGGCCTGATTCCGAACCCGGCTTCGGGTGGTGTCATGCCTCATCCCAATTTCAGGCATCCGGCCGAATTGAGTTATTCGAGTGCCGAGCTCAGACAAAGTTAGTTTCACTCAAAATAGGGTTTCCGATATGATCAATTGTCTTGCTTTTGTCGATTATTGATTAATGCTTAGAAGAACTGAATTGAAATAATGGCCAATCACATGGTTAATTCAAGTTTAGACTTAATGGCTATATCGTGCTACACAAGACCGTGAAAGTCATCTTAAATTGTATTTTTATTTCCTAAAGGAATTCAATTAAATGTCAAATTTAAATTAGAATTACATTGAAGTTTGAATCAAATTTTTCAAACAGTGTAGTTATTCTCATCGTTTGAAAATTTGATCTTTATAAAATTGATATTTTCCTACTTTTACACTCCAGGATAATTGATTATCACTACTTAAGGTACTACTCTATTTGAACGAATAATTTAATAATAAAGCATCGACATGAAGAAGAAACAAACCCAAATTTCATACAAATCGATCAAAGCCCTATTTCATCTTTTCTGCCATTATTTTTAAATGTGTTTGTGACTGAAAATTTCATACAAATTTAGTAGTCCAATTCAAAATCAATCTTAGTAAACGACAAGCTTCATTCACATATTTGACAATTTATACACATTTGTTTACAACGTCTTAAAAGGTCATTTTATTTTCAAATTGAAATTTGAGTTTTAAATTTTAATTAAAAACTATTGATTTGTGTAATGGTTTCTTATTCATGGCGATGCTTTATTGACTTCACAAAGTGTCCAAGGATCTACATTATATTTTAATAATTGTATTAAGATATGATTTTTAAATAATAATAAGGTTGCGCCACCGACACGGGCCCCAAGTCATTGCCCTTATATTATATTTATATGGGACCCGGTTAATTTGTATGAAATTGACTCGGGCACCCGTCTTGGTAGTTTTTGAAATACAGTCGACTCTCAATAATTCGAACCTCTCCCGAGATCCTTATAAAATCTCTTGATATTTCGAACTAAATTCATACAATTTTGTGCTCTCGGTAATTTGATTTCATCGGCGTCTAACACTCAACAATTCGAAGTTGTGCATTTGTTGTTCCAGCATTTCAGCCGCTGTTTCTATTATAACAGTTACTGAGCAGCAGAAATAGAACCACTTGATAATCCAAACTCTTGATAAATCGAAGTATTCTAAGAGTACCGTGGAGAATCGAATTATTGAGAGTCGACTGTAATAGGATTGAAATAATCTATTCACATTAAATTAGTGTCAAACTGAGATAACTACAAAATCAAAAATGGCTTTAATCAATTATAACCTAGTGTAAAATATTCCATATTTCTTTTTGTAAATTTTAACATACATTGGTAATGAATTTTTTATTTATAAAATCGATCCTTTTAAATAAATCGGAAAAGCATTGTATCGACTATCGGAAATCCTAGCTCAAAATTAATCTCCTCTAATGATTTTGACTCCATAAACTGTCTGCTGTCAACAACATTAATCGCATTAACAACATTTTTCCACTCTCGTCCTCTGACTAATTTTATTCTCTAACACTCGTGTGCTGTTAAAGTTACACTAATATTATTTAATTCTGAATGCAACTAACCAGTCTCTGTCTCTCTCTCTCTCGTAAACCCCCTCGTAATGGGTGTAAATGAGCGAAGGTCAATGTCTGTACTGTATTTACTTCCGACCTCATTTTGCACCACTTCCTCCTAGTCTCTTTAACTTTTTAAACACACTTTCTGTTTCTCTCCTCTAACTCGAAAATGGAGCGAAAAGTTTACGATATTTTTCGGTGATTGTCTTATTTAATTATTTATACTGAAATGGTTCCGTTTTCCATGTTCGTCTTTGAAGGTTGGGGCAATGCCCGCTTTGACACCTCGTCCTCGGGCGGTCTGCAGCATCAGCAGCAACAGTCCCAGCAGAGGCCAATGTCATTGACATTGGACTCGAGATCGTCGACAGCGAGCAACAATAACGAGAGTTCAAGTGAGAATGAGACCCAGTCGACGGGCAGTCGATCGAGCATGGGCAACAATGGGACAGCTGGCAAGGAGAAGAAGACGGGCATGTTTAGGATGTTTTCCCGGAAAAAGAAACCATAAAATGGGGCAGCTTTTGAAAAACGGTTTATAAATACATAGGAATTAAGGAAACAGTATAAATATTTATGAAAAATTTCCTTTAATAAGTATTATCATAGTTCTAAATTGTTTAACTGGTTATTATATTATTGTATTTGTTTTTTCACTTCTTCTTTATACTACTGTTAAAAACTAAGCAAGGATGTAATTTAATTTAAAGAAAACAACGGTTTGTAATCAGGGCGTCTTATCATTGGTTATTTGTAAACACATGTGTAACACATTGTATATAGGAGATACAATTCTATGGCAGCAAATATAAAGATAAAAATTAAATTTTATATCATTTTATTATTATGCATAAATAATATAAATAAATAAAGAAATTGTACAAGGTATCTTTCTTCTTTTTATATCACATAGGAGGATCCTAAATTAGGATGAGGAATTTTTTAACGGCGACGAATGAATCCGGCGTTTTTGAAGATTTTGAACACTTGTTCACGAGGAATGGAGTCGGCCTTTCGCTCATAGACGGGCATTTCCTTGTCCGTGAACCAGGACTCCTTGGCCAAAGCTTGAGCAATGGCAGGGTTTTTGTATTGATTGTTGCGGTATTCATCGGGATATTGTTGTTCTCTCAAGGAGTTGGCGACGACAGCGGGATGGGCCAAGGGAGCCTCGTGCACGTCCTCGTGGATTGGAGCGGGTTCCTGGGAGTGGTGAGTGTATGGCAGGGGAGCGAATTGGCTGAGAGCGACTCCGAAGAGGGCCAAGAAAACGACAATTGAGGAATTCATCTGGAATTGTGATGGTGAGTTTTAAAATTTATTTTGGAAATCAGTTTAAAATTAACTGGTTTACCTTTAAAAACTGTTAATGCTCTTCTATCTGGATCTTGCACAAAACTGTGATTATGAAGCGGTTCGCTTGTTCTTTTATGCGAAAAATTCTGATAGTTGAGAGGGAGTTTGATCTTGTGACTGTGTCTCTACATTTTGTTTAAATTGAACACATGTTTATGTTAACGTGCGCTTTTTTAATTTGTGATTCCGATTGTGGAGGTGATATTCGTCATTTGACACAGACTTCCGATCTATCTCGATCGGCTCTAACGTTAGAGGGCAATACAACTTTATATTATGTCATAGAACATTCCTTTTAAGTTTATAAAAAACGCATTCATTTTCGTTGGAAGTCTATTAAACAGCGACCATTACATAAACACAGACGTAATAGTGGAGGAGAAGGGAAAGTAAACGGACCATAATCGATTCAACCTTGATCTTGAATTTGTTTATTGAGAAACTATACAATTTTTTCTTCATTCATATACAATTTAATTTTGCATAATTTTAATCGATTTGCAAAGATAATTCAGTTCATTATTTAGCCTCCGAGAAGAGGCCGATGCTCACGAGACTTTACAAATTCTTCTCGATAATCTCCTCCAGGAAATAGGGGTGAACGTTACTGGTTAGCCTCTCCACTGGAAAGCCATTCCGATCGATCACGAAAATGGTAAAATTTGAGTTGATAAATCCACCCATGTTGCCTGGTTTGTAGGTCTTCAATAATTTAAATAATTCAGGGGCTTTCGTTCCATTCACCTGTAATTAAAGTTATGATTTATGAATTCGATGTTATTGGATCGATTCTCTTACATCAGCCTCTTTGAACATCACTCCAAATGGCAGTAATCCAAGGTCCTTAATAAACTTCAGCTCCTTTTCAGTGTTGGTCCTAGGGCCGAATTGTGAACACGGGAACAATAGTACGGTGAAATTGTTGTTTTTATATTTCTCAGTTAGAGTTGCCAGCAAACGATATCTAAAAATATATTTTCAAAAATTAGTTTGAATCCAAAAGCATATTTTTTATTTAATGGAATTCAGACGATTTTCAATGATTGGATGCAGTGCACAGAATCGAAGAGATAAACTGATCTTTCTATAATATGAGCAATTTGTTACCATTCAATGAATGGATACAGATGAAAGTTATGCTCTTCTTCGTAATATGTATTTTCTGTTTCGGTAACAAATCAATAAAGAAGCCCTGTGTAGAATCATAAGACATGATAGTCAATTGTCCAGTTGTGAAAGTTTGGGAAATGAATAGATAGGACATTTGAAAACTTTGATTGCGTAAAACCAATTGGTAAGACCGGTAACGGTTGTTGAATCGTTGTCGAAGAAGAAGAAAAATTTCAATGTAATAGATATTTTTACTGAAATATATTAAATGTTATTTATTACTGCAATTTAAAATGCTATTAGTAAACAGTTATTGTTAAAATACAAATTATTTTTTTTCCTTCCTTTTCATCACAACAGGGGGACATAGGACACTTTCAAAGCAAGCTCTGTCTGTGTTTCGGTAATCATTGTTAATTGGAATGAGTGATTAGCTCATTGCCAATTGTCCAATATTGCTTCACATTGAAAACAGATTTTGTGTACTATTTTTCTATGAGATGTTGTGTACCATTCTCTTCTACAATTATTCAATGGATTGGAACACGGCGAGGAAAGTTTGAGATAGGAAAATTAGGAATTTGGATAGGAATTTCTTCAAATACAGAATTGTAAACGAAATAAGAAAGAAAGGAAAAGAATGTTATTAGGAAAGCGTAGCCTGTAAACTATGATCGGGATTCGAACCCGGGACCTCCTGGGAATAAGTCAAGTGCGCTATCAACTCGGCCACAGAGGCTATGTTAAAAAAATACAAATTATATTATATAAAAATTATTTAACCATTCTTTTTAATAAGCCATAAATTTAAATAAATATATTTATTTTCTTTTAAAAAAATATGACAAATATATAAAATGATTCAACTATTTTAATAAAAACACTGATCAAGTAATTCAATACTATAATTTCGTAATCCACGGCCTTGACCTAACCTTCGCCAATGTTGAATCATTTTATAAAGTTGCTTACTAAAAATGCCATTCCTTCAATCGTTATGTGATTAAAAATATTATAATAAATTACCAAATTCAATTATTTTTCCAATATCTCAAGTCATAGTTAAAACCATCCAAATTAATAAAAACTATTATTGAAATACAGTAGAATCTGGTTATATTGATCGAAGGGAAGTGGAAATTGGTCATATATTATATGCGTCTATTTTCTAATACATTTTACATGTAAACCGCATTCGTCATATTAAGTGGTTGGTTAAGCGTAGTCATATTAAACGGATTCTACTATTTGTTAAATAATATATAACTGTTATAAAGTTCTTTGACTGTCATAAGTTCATTGTTAAAATACAAATTCAAATATTACGAAAAATTAAATTAAAACAATAATTTTTAATAAATCATAACATTAATAAATTTGATTTGTTTAGAAAAATATAGTGAAAAAATAAAATGATTCAACCAATTTAAATATTTTAATACAAATACTGTTCAAGTAGTTCAGTGAATACTATAAATTTGTAATCCACGGCCTTGACCTAACCTTCGCCGATGTTGAATCATTTTATAGTTGCGTACTAAAAATGACATTCCTTCAATAATTATGTGATTATAAAATTTAAAATAAATCACCAAATTCAATTATTTTCGAACATCTCAAGACATAGTTAAAATCATCAAATGAAATAAAATCGATTTATGGAATATATTAAATTTTTATTTTTTTCTCAATTGATATAAAATTGTACAATTTAAGGTTCAATTTTTTAAGAAGTTAAATTAATCGAAATTAGAAAATACTGTTGAAAACTACAAGAATTAAAAACGAATACAATTAATTTTATAAAAATTCGAATATTGCAAAATGCTGATTTATCTATTCTATATGTGAAAGATTCTCTGAGTTTACAGTTTTTTTTATCTATAAATCCCGATGAGGTTTAGTCGTGATTCTGAAAATTTGTGAATATATATTGAACAAAAAATTTTTTTATGTGTAAATAGAACAAAATTACAATTTTTAAATACATGTTGTATTTAAAAATTTTAATTTTGTTCTATTTACACATAAAATCACACCCGTTGAAAGAAGTTGAATAGTCATTTTATTAAATTAAACCATCAATATCTCTGGTATTTTCCATAATTTAAACAGTTCCTTTGGAAATAGGATTAAGGGGTTAATTGAGAGTATAAGTATGAAAAAATTTTGGAATTAGGTTCATCACAGCTACTTCTAGAAAACAAAAATCAGTGCGGCGCCATTTTGGCCCCTTGAAAAACGTTGCAGAAAGTTGAATACACTCCCGTTTTTGGTGGGTTACTGTTGCTTTTTTCGGGTTTTAAGTAATAGAAACTATTGATATTCTATTCCTTTTGAATTAAATGGCTTTAAATAAGTATTTATTTTATTTAAAAATATGCTTTTAAATAAGCGGAAAAATTGGGTTTCAAACAATTTGAATAAAATTGTAATCATTTTTTGAAAATAATACCAAAAGTACTAGAAAATCAAAATTACCATAATTTACAATAGGTTTATTAAAAATTCTGTATAATTTTATTGTGCAGATAATACTGCAAAATAAATAAAATACCTATTTTTGAAAGGGATCACCCGTTTTTCGGGTGCTTTAATTCATGTTTTTTATTAGAAATATGTTTGTAAAAATAAAAATATTCTTACACATAAATTAAGTGATTCGAATACGACAAGAGAATTGAAAAAGACATTCAAANTTCTGTATAATTTTATTGTGCAGATAATACTGCAAAATAAATAAAATACCTATTTTTGAAAGGGATCACCCGTTTTTCGGGTGCTTTAATTCATGTTTTTTATTAGAAATATGTTTGTAAAAATAAAAATATTCTTACACATAAATTAAGTGATTCGAATACGACAAGAGAATTGAAAAAGACATTCAAACACAATATTTTTTTGTATAAAATAAGCGATTTTATGAGGCAAAGGGTTTTATGATAATTTTAAATGAATTGCAGAGTAATTACCACTTAATTTAAATTTAGGGAGCATTTTGAAACCAGAATCACACTAAACAAGGTATTCATTACTTTAGGATAAACACACAAGCCCACAGTTTCATTGTCTTTACTTCCAAACTGTTACTATCTTATCAAAAAACAATTCAAATCCACGTATAAACTAATTAATAATATGACAGAAATCTTAAAATTGCTTAATCAAGGTAAGGATTTTCAATGTAAGTTTCAATTTAAATATGGTGCACGGCATGTCCTCAAAACCCCGAGATTTTTTATCTCCAAAACTAGACTAATTCACCACCTAAAAATTACAGAACGTTTCGCATTTATAAAACTGATTTGAATATCGCAGTAAATTGGAAGGGTGAAATTTCATAAGTTCTTAAGCTTCTAGAGTATAGAACACTATAGATCTTCAATTATAGAACTTACTGCTCAAAACCATAAGTATATAGTTTTAGATACCGTTTTTTTTTAAAAAAAAATATTGATTAAAAACGACTTAAAAATAATAAAAAAATAGTATTTGAAAATTTTGGCTCCAGGTGTAAAGTTT